>LUCM01004683.1:13869-32093 GCA_008360955.1 Fasciolopsis buskii | reverse complement strand
TTTTGTCTCCAATCTCTGTGTGTGCTCGTGTCCTACTAGACCACAGGCTGTGTGCTCGCTCCTATGATATCGTGCGTAGCGAGTACTTGTTTCTTGTGCTTCAGTGTGTGCACAGACCAACCAAACTCGGCAACATAACAGTTGACCAGTGAAGATATCTGGGTGCATATTTTACAAGAATCTCACAGTCACTTCAGGCGACTCCGGTGCCTAACATGGGCCGTTCTGAATAGAAGGAGGCAATGAATTTTCCCACGGAACTACTCCTGATTGTGGACAGCAATCACTTGGTTGACATGGCGCATAGTTTGAACGACAAGGTCATGAAATTTATTGCCCCTTCATATCTGGATGGCAAATGTTCTTGCTACTTTGCTCTCCTTTCCGAGAAGATCCACCGCATTTGGGATGAAGCTCTCATTGGCAGAACCTGTTAGTCGTCCGTCTTCGGTATTCACGATAAAGACAGACGGAGATGGTCTTGTGTGAGCCTCAGTCGATTATGAACTTCGTTAATGAGAGTCCGGATAAAACATTTTCAGCGGATGACAATGCTTGAAAATTACTCAACGCACATTCCGGCGTTCAAGGAAAAGTTCATTCCTGCTGAAAGCAATTTTTAGTTGCAACGTATTCGGTGCGAAACATAGATTCGGTGGTTCAAACGGAAAAATCCGTGTTAGTCACACTTATTACGTTTTTGATGTAATTAGCCAGAAGCCTTAAAAGTGGCTGCAACCAGGAGCCATGGGATTAGGTCATGGTGGCTCAACCTGAAGATCGCGGGCTCAAGTCCTCCCATCGGCAGTCAACTTCCCTACTTCACAGCCCATTTTTGACCAAGCTCTATTTCCTGAAAAACCATGTACACTTTGATTTCATTAATAAAGGAAATAAGAAAGATAAAAAGTAAAGCATCCTTTAGAACAGCAATCTTCAAAGAGTGATTAGACAAACTTAATAAATAAGTGAACAAAATACCCAAGGTTATCCGGGGCTTAGTAAGCATACCAACCAGGATAAACACATGCACCACAAAGCCATTTTGACGGTAAACAAGAAATGCTGCACAGACCTTTGAAAATCATTGTTTTATTCCTACCCTTGTATTTCTAAGTTCTGTTTGGGCAAGTTGAGTCCCGTACAGGAAGAAAAAATTGCCCCGACTACTGCGATCAGACATATCGACAGTGCTTGAAAGCAATCGTGACAAAGCGTTTCCACTCACGGGATAAATCACAGCAGTTAATTTCGGAGGAACGGCTTTACCGAATCCCAAAACATACGAGGACGGTCGATTCAGGTCAAATCACGTGATTGGCGTCGAAACGGGGTCCCTCGATCGATCACGTTTGTTACGGCCCATCCTAAGTGGCGCCTTGATAAGTGCACTGGTCTAGTTAATTCAGACCAACAAACGGTCAGTTTGACTGTCATGCTCGGTCTGTGCGACCAAAATACAGCAAATTTTGAGAAATGGACATATTTAATTTATCAGAGGAGGTAAAAAAAAATTTAACCATCTCAGAAAAAATTATCACCGATCAAACATTAATCAATTGAGAAAAAATGTGCCCACGACTATTTCAATCTTAAGCTAGGTCGCCTGATTTGGTTTTTCCAATATAAAGAAAGAAAAAGCACACCCGAAATGCTCGAAATGAATGCCAGATTCAGATAGGATAGATCAGGAATTTGTTCCACAATAATTCTGTTTCAGAACCTTAGTCAATTGTGCGCAGGTGATTGGGACAGCTTAACGGTATGTGACACAAACAAGTTTAATAATCATTCCATCAGAACAGCTTGTAGGTTTAGGGAAGAGTTCAACTTTTTTAGGGTATTTTGACAACAAGATTCCAAATTTTTGGTCAATCAGTGATAAGATTATATATATAAATTTATATTTATATTTATATGAGACCCATCAGTGTAAAAAGCTATCTAACCCAAACCACGGAGGATGTCGGCACTATGAATAGCATTTGGCCCAAGCATAACGCAGCTAATGCGAGTGAACAGAAAACACTGCGTCTGCTCGTGACTAGTGCCCAACCTTTTTCTAGGTAGATATAAAAGAACACGTTTTCCGTGGTTGTAGGATCATTGAAAATGGGAAAAAGGGACGAATCGTCTTTCGGTGACACGGGATCTACTTTTTGGACAGAAGAAAATCACCAGTGATTAAGTTAGACCAACCAAACTTTTGATCATGGGAACATGTAATCGAATTCCCAAATTCCTTAGGCCACGCAGTTCCACAAAGACTATGGCGATCCTTCAGAACAACTGTAGGATCGAGTAAGATTTGGTCGGGTAACCGATACGAAAGTGGAATGGACATAGCATTTGTCATACAATAATGCGATTCTAAACTTATCTGGTCTCGACAGGATGCCAGAAGATGCAATCAAGTTGTCAATTTTTCCCAAGATCAAAGCGAAGGCTATTGGAAGCCAACGCCCTTAGTCTGAGACACGCGGTCGACCAGAACGATAGTTAACGATTTACTGCAAAGCACATCCGAAGTGGTTCGCACTTGAACGTCTAACCTACTTGCAGCTCCCCAGTGGGAAGATGCGCAGTTGTTTATTACGATTCTGCCCCAGAGACAGCATCAAGGGCATTCGTTCGTAGTAGGAGAGCAGCTTTGATGTTCATGTTTCTACGTGTAAAAATGAACACTAGAGACGTGATTGTTTGCTGTGTTGTTTCAACTTCCATAGTCCCGGGAACTCGGACTGCATATTTTACAATAGCTTTATGAATGGCTGGACGGGTCCGGAGACTTAGAGGAAGCAGTAGTTGACGACAACTAGAAACGATACAAACTCCTGGGTTATTGTTATTCTGATGGCAGACGGTGATTTCCTGTCTCCCGGCCCTCTATCGCCTCTGATATACTAAAACTTACGCTGTTTCTACCATGCTAATGCGTCGTGCATGCGAAAAAAGTATTCGCCAAATATCGTCAGTCCAAATATTGATCAAGTGATTCAGTGGATCAAACACCACAAATGAATTTGACGATATTGATAGCAACGCCATATTTCTAATGACCCTGGAAAATGTGGTACCGGCACTGGCGGTATTTGTTTCCAACTCGGCTGACGACAAGGAAACAATTAATGTGCACGTGAACGAAACTGAGATCACGAAAAGCTCTTGGACCATGATTGGCCCAAAGATCTGGGATGCGCGCATCAAACCAAAAGGCCAAGAAGGAATTTGCAGAGTCAAGCAAATAATGAGACAAAGGTGACTGAAATGTGCTTCGGGACACACGGATGTGATATTGTCTCAATATCGAGAATCGAGCCGAATACAATTCGTCCAAAGCATAGGTGGTTGGATTTGAGTAATGGTCAAATATGTATTCTTGCTGAATTATTTTGAGTATCATCCGCCCTCCTAACGATAAGTTGTCTTTTAGCCTGACGACTCGTCCGTAAATATTGCGCAAATAAAAAGCAAATTTGTAAAATCTCCCCTCCTCATTGAGCATTTCACAATACTTGACGGGTGGAATTTTCAAAGAATGCTTTTTGTTCTTTGAAGTTTAAAATTTTAAAGCCTCTTTATTGTCGAATCGATTTTCAATTATTAATCAAAATTCGAATAAACAGAGGTGCAGTAAAACTGGTCCGGCTACACTGCTCCAAAACACGGGAGCTGTGAGCACATGTACGAGCAAATTCAGTTAAAGCACCGTTCTCTTCGTGGTCGAATACGGTGACAGAACTGTGTCGGTAACAAAGTGGTTAGGGGAAGGATATTGGGCCCTAGGAGTCAGTTTTTAGAAGCCCAAAGTATGAATAGATCAAGGCGTTTGGAATATGTTAACCTCATGCCGACAGAATAACGTTCTCTTTGTACGGTGTTCGCTAAACCAGTTAATGGTTTGAGGAATTAATCCCGTGGCATAAAGCTATGAAAACCGTAGCTGGTATAATGACAGTTAGACTGCTAGGTTCGGGTCGAATACGTTTCCCCAAGCAATGGTTGGAGACGGTAATTGATCCTGCTCAGTAAGATGATCGGTGGCCCTGTTGCATTCGAAAAATTTTCATCTAAATACGTCTTCATCCTGTATTCTTGTCTTTGATCTTTTACTATTTCCAGTTCAATTCCATTTTCAGCAGACAATGCTGTGAAACATCTAGAGCACTTTGGTCCAAGATTGGTAGTTGCAGGAACCGAAATGAACTGAAACGTTCTGTTCAGACGACCAGATCAAGAATGTCACATTAGGAACCAGCTGATCAAGGAGCTAGAACATACGAGGAAGTTTTGAGCGAACCACAGAGCACCGATGCACAAATTATCCAGATTAAAATTAGATGATTGGCTGGCGAAAGTGTTCTATTCGGGGTTCAGGGATTTTGTCCAAGTAACAAAAATACGAGGATCACCATGCCAAATGAGTGGTCTCACCCTGCATCATCATCGTGAGAACCAGAGAAGGCATGGTCAGTTTGGGTTAGCAACGCTCAGTCAGTCCTAAGGGTTTTGTTGCCAAGTGACTATGGAACTGATTGAAAGAATTTCAGGTAAATAAGACGATAGGACATTTCTTGGACCAAAGGAGTTTGCAAAAAGAAATGGAAGTGATTCCAAATTTACAAAAACTTCAAACTGAAGAAAACGAGAAATGCAAAAAACGGTTCCTCGCCAGGAGACCAGGGTGATTCACATAAAAACAGGATAAATGACTTGGTCACGCGAGGACTGATGAGGCGAGGAAATGGCCGATTTCAAGACTATAAAGACTGTTAAAACTTCAGAAGGTACGAGTCCCATGTTGGTCTAACCTAACCAAAATATTGTCACACGGTTCATTCCACACAACTGATCTTTGAGGTGCTAACCACGGGGATGGAAAGAGGGACATTGGAAGACTTTCCGTATTTACAAAATATGCACGGGATGGATTTGAGCGTGAAATGAATACGTATTTAAACTAGACGTGAATTAGGCACACCCAAGAATCTCGACTGAAAGAAAAACATTCAGCTGCTTGGAAGGTAAACTGGCAAACAAACTCGTCGTCAACGAGTGATACATATATATATATATATATATATGCAGAATATGAGCCACATCAAAGCTAAAAATACATAGGGTTTCGGGTCCAGACCAAAGAAGTGTCCAGTTCGGAATGCTGTGGAAGCGGCGCCGATTTCCTCATTCAATCTCTGTTCCTGTGTACTTAAGTCGAGCTTCGAATATGACAGTCATCTGACACATTGAATGTGTTAAGCTATTCACATTCGTTTTTTAGATAAGCAGTAAATTTAGTTGAGCCAATGCTTCAAGCAGCTCGAAGGGCGCATAAACAACTTTCACATAACTAGAAAACACATTCTTAGAGCAGGCAAGAACCTAACCATGAATGCGCATGATCTGGTATAGTATGTAAGTTTGCACCTCATGCTTTTTTATTCGTAAAATTAGTTTCAAGGCTCGTTGAGAACTAAACCAGATACGGGACAGTAGAACATTTGTAAGCACGGACACGCGCATGAATATGTTTATAACTGGAACGCGTAACAAACAAGGACGTGCATTTCGCCAATCGTTTGTGTATATGGTGAGAAGGATAAGTGGATATTCTTTAGGAAAGCTACTAACAATTTTTTTCTCTTCAGTAGTATGTTTTGCATAAGGATTAACGAAAAAATATCTTCGGAAGCAATTGACTGATTTTGCTGTTATTGCCGCTTGTCAGGTGTGCGTGCCAAGCACTCTCATGTCGAACCATCCCCATACTTGTGCACTACTTCATCCGTTTCTTACTAGAATCTCATTCGAATACTGAGGAGCTGAAATTGATTAAGTTTAGCTTTTCCAGACCGACGAAAATCCTCTGACGAATCACCATGCCATTCACACATGGACTTGTCTTTCATTCACGCAACTAACGATTCCAATGAAATTCTAGTGAGCTTCTGACAAGCTTCAATGTGTTGGAATTTAAGGCATTCATCGAATCGATATCTGTGGATGCTGCTGCAACAGAATATATCTTCGAGATCATTCATAAAAGAGAGCCATACAACCAACGGGTAGTAAACACGAACAGACAATTTTTGATAAAATGCAAGTTTGCAGTTTTTGATCTGCGACACGAAAAATTACGAAGAATGACTCGTAATTTTTGCAAATGCGATTTCTATCTCATGGTAATGCAATATTAAGACAAGTTAGTTTATCGAATCCTATCGGTCCAGCTGTTCCTCGTTAGTTGATATTTTAAGCTTCTCACGGTAGGAAACACTGTGTCCCAACATTAAGGCGAATCATTTGGAATGTTCTCTGATACCGTTTTGGAAAGCCAGAAAGTTGAAGGCATAGGAATATGACAAGCTTAGAGCAAAGCCGTCAGTAGATCATGGATGTGAGTTGAGCTGGAGGCCGAGAAAAGAAACGGATACAATGTACTACCTTCATAAGCTCTACTAGTAGAAGAAGAATAGGAAAGGAATCAATACCAACGTAACGGGTGAGTTGATGCCTGCTGAGCAAACAGTCAATCAGTAGTGAAGCGAGAGAAGATTCTACATATGAATGGGACGAGGAATTAGAGTAATTTGTTCCTATGGACACAATTAAATTGGCTAATACAGTTCAGGAAGTAGATCCTAAGTGGTCTGCTCTTGTTGCCCAATGCCACGGAAATGTGATCCCTTAGGATAATGTGGGCGTAAAGGATGGATTCGGGAGAGATCGATAAATAAATCGGGATCACAATCGATATCAAAATATTTGTGAACTCGATAATTAATTACACTCGTGATATCTTTTTCTTTTCCAATGACACTCAATCCTGGTCATAAATTATGTTAGATTAGCATGAACGTGTATCACTGAAAACGAAATTGCTCGCTTATCTTTATTGACCACGTGATCTGCGTTCTCCCTAGCGTGAAGCATTTGCACGTGACCATGTTCAGAGTTTTCCTAATGTCTCGACACGTTTCGATTTTCGCCCTAAACGTTCTCTCTTCCAACTACCGCGGGTTTAATCTCTTGCGTAACCTGGTGTCCTTTATTGTGCTAACGCACAGGTTGGAAGACAGATCAAAGATAAACTTTTCGACAGCATTTTACAATAAATCCTATTATTTCCCGACTGGTTGTCAATTGATTAGTAAACCAATGCTGTCTTGTGGGCATCCGTGTACAAACAAGTAAGCACAAATACCAACTTAACTGCTTTATGTCATGATTATTTTTTCCGACTATCCGGAGTTAAGCTATATTTCTAACTGCTGTTGCTTCCTAATGTGTAATTATTACCGGAAATACGTTGAGTTATTCATCATCTACTAACTAAACTTTTTTATACCGCTGACTTTCACAATTATTTCAGAATCTGTTTCGAAAATCCCCTGTGCTCACACCCATCAACCACAGTCCAGCCCGTCTATTTTCAACTGCTTTTCGTCCCTGAGTTACTAACTTATGGCGTAAATTCTTGTTAGCCGCTTTACGTCAACCATCATCTTCTGACAGGAAATCAGAAAGTAGTTGGTGAATTCTCATGAATACATGTATATCGTCGAAGGCAATTCATTCATCACTAAATAGTCGAGTGGACTACTTCTGGGAATTTATCACTACGTTCATGCTGACTGGCTGGGGAAAATCAATCTGACTAGCCAATCAGGTTTGTTTTCATGTCAACATTGGAACCATACGCGTATATAAGTGAATTTCTTTCCAGCCCGGGGACAAATCGACACCGCTGATTGTTCCTTTTGATCCTCTCTGAGGTGAGGCAACTTCCCGTGGATACCGTTTTTTGTTCACACAAATGCAGTCGAACGCCACAGGAATTGTTTACAACAGTATTTTAATGCCTCCCATAAGTCCCACTATCCAAGCGGTTCTTAGTACACTAATGTCAGTGGGTATTGTTGTGAATTTGTACACTGCGTTTGCATTACATCAAACGAAAATCAATTCATCATTGACCAAATTGTTACTTTATCAACAAAATCTGTTGGACTCTTTGTTCGCCGTGCTGACCATCAGTCTGATTTGCACGGACAATTATCGACCGGCATCGAACACTATTCCAGTCAGTTCTATCGTGTGTCATCTGTTTCAGAGTGGAGTGCTCAGTCGTATTGTACGTATCATGATGGTGTGCAACACTGTGTGTCAATCGGCCGACCGGTTTTGGGCTATCGTCTATCCTAAAACGTATCGTGCATACAAGAATTACTATATTGCTTTATGCTCACTTCTCATTCCCCTCTACTCTGTACTCTCTTCTGTAACGCGGATAGCCAAGGTGACAATGATTGACGGGTCATGTTTGAAACATGACCTCTCGGTTAACAAGTATACTTTGTGTATTGTGGAAAGCATTTTACGCTACGGAATACCAATGTTCTTATTGATCTTATTGAATGTGCTCGTGATACGACGATTGTGCAAACAACAACAAATTCAGCTTGTTGGCAGTCTAACCGAACAAATCACACATGACGGATCGGCCGACGTGACCGGACGAATCGAGAACACCGGGCACATTTTAATTTCAATACAAAGACACATTTTTGTGAACACATTTTTTCTGGCCATCGAATTGACTGTGATCGAAGTCGTTGCAATTGTCCTCACTATTCTGAATTTGTGCAACATCGTTTCGTACGGTGTGGATTCAATCTCCCGCGTGTACTATTTGGTCACTGTGGTTTTGCTCAGTGGTTTGAATCCATGCGCGGAAATTTTCACCATTCGAATGTTACGTAACACCGTGATGATGCACTGGCATTTGTTTGGTTCATGTTGTCGAAAGTACGAAGTGAATTCCTAGTCCATAGGAAACCCGAAAAGGGATTGTGATATATTGTGAGATAATTTGTGTGAAGAACTGCCCCAGGCCATCCCAATCATTCTGTTCATTTGACCATTACCCAAGTGACCTATCCTTACCATTATTTTATTGTGTTCGACACAATCTCGGTATGTCATTGGGGCATTTCCATGTGACAAATTATTTAAATATTCTTGATAATATCGTTTTTCTATGGCACTTCATTGATCGATGTATTCATTAGACAAGTGTAGTATTTTCGTCTGAATCGAAATTCACGTGCTTAGTTGCTGATTTCATTCACCGCCATCGCTCGGCATCCGCATTTGATAGCCCATTGTTGGTTGTGGTGCGGTTTTCCGAAAATGATGTGCGTTGTTATTTCATTAACAAAAGAAGGAGGCAATCGACAAAAGGTAAGATAATAAATTGCCAGGTTAATAACGGCTCATTGATAAAATGCGTGAACTGAATGTAACCGTGAAAATGTTCTATGCAAGATGTAAATTTTTTTTTAAAAATAACAGGCGACAAATTTTATCGATCGCTTGGAAGACAAGTTGTCATGAGTTTTCGTGACAAATGACCACATGGAACTTCCGGTATTTTTCACATACTGAAATTAACGTGGGACCTAAATGACGAGAAGACAGTCTTCCAATTCGTTGTTTCTGTCGGGGCTAAATTTTCAGTGAACTAATTATTCAGAAATGTGGCAGAATATGGAATGATCATGCCAGCTGTTTCTCAGGAGAAACGGATAAAAGATGAAGAAACCTCACGCTTGCTGTGAAATGGGACTAGAATACGTCTCACCAATAGTCTATCTTTTCGGGATTCGAATCGATGTCACTCGTCCCTTTGTAATTCTAGTGAGAAAAGCCAAGTCCAGTAGACAATAAATCATTTTACAACTAGACGGTAAACAAATTGTCTAGACCGATTTTCTCGTGTAAACACTCACTGGTGAGCTAGTCAGCTGACTAACGCAAATTATCTTTGATAATTGATTTTCCCTTACCTAAAGGATTTGCTCAGTTAATTGACCGACGTAATCCCCTAGATACAATCGCAATTGTATTTACCTATGGCTAGTGCCATAGACGAAGATAATATAAGTATCAGTCATCTGTATTACACTCAAGAAGCCAATGACCAACATCAATCCGATTTGTCAATTTCGATTTCCAACTCAAAGTGCTCTGTCAGTGGTCGACCGAATAAACATCGGCACAGAACTCATTATCCTCAATCCAATCCGCTGTTGTATTGTAGTATGTTGTCGTTGTTGTCAACATCTTTAGTCTTTTATCTTTTACTTCCTTTAATAATGAAGCAACAATGTACATGCCGCGGCCAGCAAAGGGCTGCCAGGTGGGGAATTTGACCGGCGATGGTAGGATTCGAACCCAAGCCCTTCACATCCAAACGCCATGAACTTATCCGTTTGGCTATCGCCGGCGGTCATTTTAAATCCAATCGATTTGTAAACAGACGAAATTTTTACGAGGAAAATTTGGACCCAACAAGTATGATCGAATGAAGTTGCTTATAAGATGAGCATGTTGTCGGCGCGCGAAACTTCGCAATGGCTTGAATTACGTTCTTCTGGAATCAAAAGTAATCACACTTGAAATGACTAACTGACTGTGCTTTTTCGGTGTAAATGTGTAAATAAATAAGGTGAGGAAGCATTCATTTGTCCAAATCAGCTCTGTCGATTGGGGGTACTGAAGGTCAAATGCTTAGTCTGTCGCGGATACTCTTCTGTGGGGCAAATTTTCGGTCACAATAGACGTGCGCAGTTGGAGCAATAGAAACTTGACTAAATTTGATCAAACTTTTCACTTTTCAATAAAAGAAATCACCAGAAAGATACGAATATCAAACGCGAGGGGTGTCAAGTAACTATAGGCAAGGGACTGACAAATGGAGCAATCGTTTAGTTCAACTCACGAGTAGGTATGGACGTTCTTCAAGCATCCAATTTTATGCACTACTGTTTACTTTTGATTTATCCAATTCGTTGGAACGAATTACCCCAACCTGCTGAATGCCAAAGACTTCCCTTATGGCTGCACAAAGCTTGTATGTATAATTTCGATAGATTCACCACTTTCTGAATCCACTAACCCTCAGCTGTTAACTTATTGACCGAGGTCAATTGACAAATTGCTTTTGAACAGTATTCAATCCTCGAGTGTAAGTTTCGGATGACCGACGGTTAGATGTTAAGTGTTACTGTATTTTTTGTTATTGCATCGCATTGCATTATATTGTGTTATATGGTAGACTTTTGTAAAGTAAAATTGTTTCGTTTCAATCAGCAGCATAAACGAAATGTAGATTACAATAGTCTATGCAAAGAAATTATCATTATTTACATGTAAACAGATAAAGGATGGAATCTAGCAAGAACATTTCTGGTTATGTTAGCTTAAACACAGTTCTTCCGTAGTCTATTCCCTCTTAACCAAAATTCGTGCTCTGGATGAACCAGAAGCAGGCACGCGATGAGCAATATTGCCAAAAATAAATCTGGCCATACTCGGAACAAGTGGATCCACGTGAGTGGTAAGAACACACATTATTGTGTCGGGGATCGGCATGATTTGCAAGAATGTGCACGAGAAATTTTCCATAGGTCTTGATTACAACAAGCGAATCAACCGGAAGTTTAGGAACAACGCTAATGATAGCCGGACAGACCCCCGGTGAAGTCAATGCATAGGCCCGACAAATAACAGCAAAACAATGTCGTAAGAAAAGGGAGTACACGTTGATGGACAAGGGACGTGATGACAGTTTGTTTGGCGTCAAAACAACTCGGTCTAAGGACTTGAACAGGCCGATCTGTCTCACACGGGTGATGATTTGCGAGGACTTGATAAACAAATTGTAATATCGAAGTATTTTATCAATTTGAACCCGGGGATCGAGGATGACGTTAGCTAGGGAATATCCAGTGAAAAAAGTTGAACTGATAAAAGAAAATCTGATTTTTGCTCAGGAAATTAACCGGCTGACAGAGTACTACATTATCCGCAAACGTGAGAAGTTGAACTGTTGAGTCAGCAAGCAAATCGCTGGTGTGAGAGATGAAGAGATTGGACAGAAGAACAAATCAGCGGAAAATATTGGAATTATTGGGTAAGGGTTTGACAACTGATAATCAGTTTTTAGTTCGCTGAGTTAGGTTGAAAAATTTTGATTTTCAACCATGGCAACATAGAAACGGGACATCAAAAAGAAAATCAAGCTGTCTGCGAAGGTAAGCATGGAAAATCAAGTCCGAGGCGGATGAATAATTGAAATCAAAGGTTGGAATGATTCCACGAAGCTCATTAAACGTTTCGAAGCGAGATCCTAGAATAAGGTGACTATATCCACAGAAAATCTATTCACCCTGCGCGCGAGGTGAAATGATAAGGAGGGAAGAGCATGAACGACAGATGAGAGCTCGTTTTGTTAATTTGATCACAGAACAGGTTATAACGATGATCCGAATTCGCTTGGATAAATTACTGGATATTGTGTGCTTAGAGATGGGAACAACGGCTGGCAGTTTTTATAAGTCTAAGTAAACACGGATAACACAAGATTTTTCGACGAGCGTATTCACTTTTTTTGAATTTGGAAAACATTGAAATGCAGGCCCTTTGGATCAATCTTAAATTCAGCTTTTGACGATTGAAGAACTTTGAAAATTTCCTCGGAAGAAATGGGTTCAACTCCTGGGATATCAGGCGCTGTACAGAACAATAGAGTATAATGAGGGGGGGTGAATGAATTCAGGATCCTGAAAAGCAATACCTACTTTGCAAATCGGTGACCGAATGCGTTATCCGCACGGAAGCTTAATACCACGAGAGAGTTTTATTGGCGGTACTGCCCAAAAACTGACTGGTGAATGACTAGTTCAAACGTTTCATCTCCTGTCTGACCAAGATAGAGTAGCGTTCCACAGAACCTCACTCACGAAGTCTATAGGCCGTTCCTTTCAGCCAAACTTGGACGATTTAAGTGGGAGCGAATCCATCCTGCCGTTGTTAGAGCACACGGTTTGAATGAGACAACATACACCATAAATTGCTCTCCGTCAATAAGTCTAGGTTAGAGACCGAGTGCTCCAGGCAAAGCGAAAAAGATACCAAGGGGAGAGCTTTAAAGCAAGAAAACATTTCTGGGAAAAACGCTTCTAGCCCCGAATTTTATTTTTTCCGTTCGAAAAAAACAGTTGGCATGAAGAGAACAAATAAACGATAAATCTAAACAAAATTAACGAGTAGTCACCAAAGTAGTGTGCAATCCTGATTGAAAAGGCTAAAACATAGGTCAGTTAAACCGAAAGGTAGCAGTGAGTAAATGGTAATATGGTTAAGATTATCAGTAACAGATGATAAGCAGTCAGATAGAAGTGGTACAAGTATGAAGGCATCACAAAAGTGACTAAGACCATGTATGGAACAAAAATCGAGCTATAGGCATATGCACCAATTACCGCGCCTTGATAGGGCCAAAAGTTGGGTAGCATTAAGTCACCAGAAAATCATTATTTCTGCCGGGAAAAGTAAATACAATGCCGGACATATCAGATCACTGGTCACTGATGTAGGTTGGAGCACAGCCACCCTCCCCTCTTGTCTTTTGTATTTATCCTGACAACATTTTCGAAAGCGTTTAATCCAACCGAGATCGTATCCATCATTTTTGTTGAGCCAAGATTTTTGTACGTTGATCACACATTCCTCTCATTGAATTCGGTCGGCACGATATTTTCATGAAGATAAGTCTGATGATAATAGTGACCAAAGCCGAAACATCCGCCTTACTTGATGTTGTGCCACTAAGAGCTGCCTATCAGCCAGCACGCTTGCTCAAACTGAACTAGGTCGGTTTCGACAAGGGCATGCACTAAGGAGATGAATTTGACGCGAACAAAACCAATTCGAATAAATTTTCCAACAAATAACGATTTCTAGGCAACAAAGAGAACAATTATAGATGAAAGTTTTGAAGAATAATCAATTGTAGCGCAGACAATCGAGCGGCGCGCCGTCCGGGTAACCGTGATCGAATAGCCAATGTTTTGCTATGATCGGTGTAATTATTTTACACTATTTTTCCGGATAATTAGCGATCCGGAACCTGAGCCAGTTAGACAAATCGGGCATAAATGAATGGATTGTGCTCAAGCACAGATTACACTCCTGAGGAAGGTAACCACATTTCACATTTGGATATTATACAATTTGCCAAACTCACCAATCTAAGTTCGAAATGCTTCACACAAATCATGCATATCGCATAAATAGAGAACGATTTAGACAATTTGTTTTAGATTCAAGTCTTATTGATGCTGATTTACGCATAGACACGGTCTGCTTTTCAGACCGGAAAATTTGTTCTGCTTGTCAGGACAGCGAAATAGAAACGCAATTCTCCAAGCAACCAATGTGGTTATAAAATCTGAGATTGAAAAAAGGAGGTAGTCTGGCACTAGAACCTTATTTGTATCGTTCGGAGTGGGCCTGGATATGAAACCTAAGTATGATTCAATAGATCACTTGTCGGAACCTCTTATTAGTTAAGGAAAGCTTACCCTAGGAAACGGGACACAAGGTCCACAAATATGGGGTTCTATCGTCAGCAGCATGTTTCACAAATAAAGCGGTGAACAGTATTTCTCACTTATTGTCGCTCATCAGGTATGTGTGCCGGGAATCTCTTGACCAGACATTCCTACAATTGTTCAATTTCTTGTTGAATTTGCTCTGATGAGTGTCACTGATAGTGTAACCGGTAGTGTACTTTCAGGGAAATTTCACCCATTTAACTCTGTGCGCGGCATACTACCAACAAACGATTAGAGTAGTTGTGAAAAGTTGTAGAGAAATTCTCTTTTGCTGCAATGAGCACTGAAGTCAAACAATATAGAGTAGAGCTTCTGGAAATGCTTACTGTGGAAGGCGGAACAGATCAGGGAGTGAGTGTTGTAAATTATTTTGGTCAACATATTTGCCGACCAACCAAGCTGGATAGATAGTTATTACTGTGGGCAGAAATAAAAATCGTCCTCACTCACGGTTGTCGGTCTTTGTCGGGAAATTTTTATCTTTTTTTATCTTGGACTTCCTTTATTAATGAAATAACAATGCACATCATTTGTCACGAAGGGACCCGCGGCCAACGGACGGGTTCCAAGTGTGGAAGTTTGCCGGCGGTAGGAGGACTCGAACCGGCTACCTTCACGTCCGAACGCCACGACCATACTCGCTAGGCACAGCGAAGCAAAGACAGGTGAAATTCTGTACAGTTTTCAGGTGTTTCTGAGTTTTTGATCGCTTAGCTTTACGTTTAGGTGCCAAAATTTCTTTGCCACTCTGAAATCACCGTTGCTTGTGGACGGAAGATATCCCGACTTTGGGCGATTGTCCTATTACTTGACCTCTGATAACTTGAATTACACGCTTGAAATATTAAAAGGCCAACCTTAATATGATAACAAAACGATTCTGGTTATCAAGGAGATGTTAGTTTTTAACCGTCAGTCTGATCAAGTGAACTTCAACCTTTCAGGTAGGGATCAATAAGTAAAATATTAAAAAAATTGTTAGTGCTCACCCCTCGCCCTCCCGAACGACCTTGCTGTTTTCCTCTCTTTCACGATCGACCGATGTTTTCTCGCTGAAGCATCGTCTTTTCTCATCATAACTTTGTCCACATACATCCCCAAACTATCCGGAAACGCATCCTGACATGTTGTCTCTCGTTCGCTTCTCGGATTTTCGAGTATATCAACAATTTCATTAACACATTTGATCAAGCGACTTCGTCCTACGATTCGATGCCAATTCGTGAGATTCAGCGATAGTGTCTGGTTTTCTTAGTAAACATCAACTGAGGCTAAGATGAACCCCAATTTAATCTCATCGTTCACCCTATCGATCACTACCGCGTGAAGAAGCTCATTGCTTTCTCGTTATCACCATGGTATTCAGCCCACAGAAATCACTTATCACAAATCAGCATCAGTTGGGCCCGAAATATGACTGCTTACGAAATAAAAAACACCGATTTCATGGAAATTCACACGCATTCTATAAGTCGGGTCTCGTATTATCAGTCGAATCTTTGCAAAAAAATTTTTTCGTTTATAAAAATCAGTTCGCTTATTTATTTATGCGCGTTATCCGGTAAAATCTCCATTGAAAGTCTGAGGACGATTTTTCCACTCTTTTTGTCCATGTATTGCGTTGCGCACAAATCGTGTCATGTTTTCTGTCTCTTCTTTCGAGTTGATCTTGAACCGACAAGATTCGGCAATTCGATTCGATAACTGGAATACGTGGTGCTTGCAATTTATTTATTTATTTTTTTTTTGTTTCTCTAATGAACAGAATTGCGAGTGGAGGGGAGTGGTTCATCTTCACGTGTGCAGTCACACGCTAACGCCTGCCTGTCAGGATCGATTGAGGACAGATGTCTGAATCGGACCAAACGATATATACTGCTAAGACTTGTGCGGCACGAGAGAACGTATAAAAATAGCATCATCGTTAACAGATGAATGCAAAAATTGTCACTCTTATCGAAATCACGTTTGTTTTCGTAGATATTTGTAATCATAAAAGAGTAGTTTAAGTTACACACGCACACACACACACACAGGAAGAGTTGTGCAGAATGAAACAAAAGACCGTTTGTCTGTTATCGAATCCACCGACGGAGATTACTTAGTCTTTGATCAAGAAAAACAAACAACCCTAGGAATGGAAAACAAAACATCTGCTTCTATTCTACCCCAATCGATGATCCACTCAACCGGATCGTATTTGAACGGTGACCATCTTTTGTTTTGACGGACGAATTTTATGAGCAAATGATCTATCAACGAGTAACTTTAGGTACGAAAGTGTGGTCCGATTTTCATGGAAATGCGATCACGTCAGCGGTGATAGCAACGCTTTAAATCAATCTGGAAATGATGGCAAACGAAAAACAATAACAGGATAGTGATCATTGGCTACTGAGCGCTCTTGGTTTTATACGAGGCTAAGATGAGTTGACCGGCAGGAACCTTCTCGCAATAATCTCCTAATTCGTGGTTTCTGGTTATACTATTATGCACATGAATGCTTGAACCGAGATGCAGCCAATGAAATACCGACCAAGATGAGAAAATAATGATTGGTGAGGTGACTCTTAAAGCAGAATTATCAGGCTTGAATTTGGCGATCATAACCACTTGGTTTTCACCTATCACCAGCCGCAGTTCCTTTGCAATATAAAACTGACCATTTCATTCTTTTTACGCTAACCTAATGGACACTTAGTTATTGTTCTTATTGTGAAACGCGCTCTGGTTTCATGAGGTGTAGATTCATTCGTACCAAAGTCACCACTAGAGTAACTTAAGAGCTCGTACATTACAAAGTACGCAGTAAAGAAACTGCCGACAAACGGCGCACATGTAGAATTGTCTGAACCAGGAAAAATTGTCGACCTCGGCGAGACTCGAGTCTACGTATGGATACAGTCCTCACATCTGCACCGAATGTGTGCTGCATCAGCTAAGCCACACCCGCTGGTATTCGGGCATTTCACTTCAGGGTCTGTGAATACCTGCCGCAAGTATGCAAGCACATTGGATCCGGCACAGTCGGTGTTTTGCAGTCTGACTGACGCAGCAAGAGTTCTTTATGAATCAATCAGTATCCGCTAGTTGGACTTCAGGGACGTCGTTAAATGTTAAGTTTGTTAAGGCAGACGCACTTGCTTGCATCTCGCCCCGAGGTCGAACACCTTTCGTCGTTAGATGATTTCTACATTTGCCGAACCCGATTTCCAAATATGCTGACAACAATTTTTTCGAGGCTTTATTGATAGAGCATATGCGGTACCACAGAGCTTCAATGACATTAATTCATACGTTCAAATCCTGCCAAGTTCAGTTACTGCTTTCAGTTGATTCCATTCGACAGATTTCATAGGTTAAGCTATTGACGAGCGATTGGAAAATTGTCAATAGATGTGAGAGGAACAACTCTATCTCAAGTTTCTTCGCAGGTGTTTACCCATAGCCTGAAAACGTTAATCAGGCGTGATAGTCAAATGACTTAAATGACCTTGTAAACCAGTTGAAAACAAAACGCATAATTGACCCTCATGACTGGAAGTTAAAGTTTGCTCGTGTCATGACGACTGCTATGGAAAAACGCCCGATGAAATGCAACCTACTCAATTCTAATAAATCTTCAAAAATAATGCGTCTAATTCATGCACTTTAAAGAAACAGTTTCTTAAGCAAACGATTTGTTTCAAACTACGAGTTCCAACAAGCGCATCTACTTAGCAACTGGTTTCCTCTAATGCACAAGAGCCAGTGACAGGAAGT
>LUCM01004682.1:168556-179435 GCA_008360955.1 Fasciolopsis buskii | reverse complement strand
ATTGAGATTCATCGGCTGACGAAGTTTGAGAAAATGCGAACTAGCAGACCGAAAACCACTTACTACGCTATTTGAGATTAAACCATTGCAAGTATCGGACGTGTTATCAATGGAGACACTATGGGTAGGCAGAAGGGACAAAGAGATTTAGTTGGAAACAGAAGAGAAATGTTGAATAAAAGAGAGGGAAATCTGTACAGTAGCATACTTATCGCTACCCGCGTCGTCTTGATGCAATGGGCAGTGCAAAGACAGATGCGGTATGGAATTCTTTGTAGGCTTGTAATTCATGGGGATTAATGAACCGGTGCTGCTAGGGCGTCCATCTGCTACGCAGACGAACGATTAGGGTGCTCAACCTCACTAAAGCCTTTGGTTCTGACCATAATCCGGCCGCAGGGCAGCGTCAGTGACCGCGAAAGTCATCGTGTGCTTCTGGGACGATCTTGTCTTCGTCCACTTACGATACTGATTGCAATTAAGAAAAACCTAATCGTTTTTATTTATTAGTGTTCGGAGGACTTTTTATAGCGTGTATAACACTGGTTGATCTACACAAACGTTTTCTTAAAATTTATCTCTTCTGGGGCTTACATATGGCAAATGACTTCCAGTGCATTCAGTCAGTGATTGAGTGGCTTCGCGAGTCGGTACCATCGATTTGCTTTCCGTTCACCTGCGATTCGGTTGACCGTGCTCGAGCATCACATATATTGACGGAGGAATCCAGATAGTTTGTAGGCGATGAATCGAGCAGTGCCGATTCGGAGTTTTCACCTACCTTCCCGTAACACTCCAACATTATAGATCACGCAAGTGTTCGAGGTTGCGCCTTTTTTTATATACTTAGGAAGTGTGCGGTAAAAAAGCATAGACTGTGGCCGCTAGACCTCAATACACAAGGGAGGGAAAAAAACTAGCAACCATGACTCCGAAACTTGGAATGGCATAGAATCACATATGGTCAGATAGCCATTTACCGTCTACCACCAAGGTGACCGGCACATTTGGCATTCGAAGTTCTGAGTTTTCAAAATGTCAGATGCTCTGTCTATTTGACCACGGCCGGTCCGCATAATTTTTCTGCATTCAAATTGTCAGTTTTTAAAGACTTCCTTTTAATGAACTCCACTGCTGTTTAGTGAAATATGTTTCATAGAAATTTTCCAGTTCATCTGGTTGCATTGCATCAAAATTGGGCTCCGTATCACGATTTCGTTCCGTCCCGTTTGCATTGGCAGGTTTATGCACAAAATGTGGCAGTGTTTCCAGTCAACCGGTCTGTCAAGCATGCACACTTTTGGAAGGTTTGAATTCCGGACTTCCACAGTTGGCCGTGGGCAAATCGCGCCGTCCGTTCATCAAGTCGGTGGACTCGAACGAAACAAAAAAATAATGATTGACCATTCCTCATCCCTTACCTGTTTTTGCAACGAATTTGTACTTCAAAATATACAGCAAACGGACTATTCTAACTATTCCGTAGGCTTGACCGAAAATCTCTTGTGGGGTGATTGCCAAATGTAAATAGCTGATTTCGTCTGTTTTGCTTTTTCAATATACGATACCCCAGTCTTTGTGTTCTTTGATTCGGATTTGATCTTCTCTTTAGTCCTAATAATATCCTTATGTGATACGCGAAACATGTCGGTTCAGTATAGTTCCCTTTTTTAACAATCATTAGTTTTGGTTTTGTTTGCTATCTGGCGACACCAATTAATGGTAAAAATAGTTGCACAAGTCAAGAAGAGCTATAAGGAAGCGGAAACCTTTTAAATGCAAGAACATTGACTGCAACACTCAACCATATCCCCGGAAGTTTCTTTGTCTCAGTAGGTTCACTCTTTGTTCACTTTGTATATCCATTCTTCCCATAGTGGTCTCTAATAGGATGAGCAAGGTAGGTGTCAGTAGGATTTTCTCTGATATTTAACGCTGTGCGATGCTATTGATGGTGATTCAATTGCTAATTCACATCGTCACGGTGCACATAGTAACATCCTCGTTGACTTCGCTTTCCTGTCTTCCACAGTAGCCACTCCCTTTGTGGAAAACCTATGATGCTTTGCATTGTTGGATCTCCTGTCTTCAGTTCATTGTTTTGCTACGGCCCCACTCAGCGCGTCTTAAGTGTGGTTATGTACTCTCTCACTCACCTTCACCAGAGGGCTAAATCCATGTCCAGTTCCTACCCTCGATTGGCTGAGTTCAAGGATATTGTAGTCTCGGCTTCCGAAACCGACAGATATTTCGGGATGTCAGTGGCATGTTGTCATGTCTTTCCGACGATGGAGACAGCACTGTTCTCCTGGTTATTATGCCCTCTATTTTAATCATCTTGATACTCAAGTTGTCAATCGGCAGTACGTCTTTGTCACAAGTTAAACAAGAGTTACCGAGTCGATTCAGGGTGTTTAGTGTGAGACAAGTTAAAGTCCAAGTGGTCAGTTTGGGACAAGATTCGTCAGTCCATTTTTGATTTGTCCCCTGTGGCGAAACCATCACAGCTCCAACAAATTTGGTTCCGTTACCACGGCATATATGGGCTTGTCTTCCACGCCTCCCGACAAATCTCATCAGTATCCCAATAAATCATGCGTAAACTCGAGGTGGATTGCAAACAACTTTACAGGCGCCCATTACTTCTCAGTCCCCCCTGCCCTTGATCTTTATCGGTCCGAAGTAATCCATTCCCACGAACTCGAAAGGGATGCCAAACTCGGTTCCACTCTGTGTGAATGCAGCCGAATCATCATTTGGTGTTCAAAATTTGCCGTTTCCACAGCCTGTTTCGACGTATGCCCATTTCCTGTATGACTGTCATCTCATCCTTGTTCATTAGAGAAGAGTAGCACCCATCTTCTTCGTGTACGTATCGTTCGGATGGATTCATCTTGTGATGCTTCTTTGGAAGGACCGTAGGTAATTAGATTAATTTAATCACCATTTCTGAGAAGTGGACTCAGTCTATACATGAGGCTCAGCAACAGTAACCGAGGTTTGTCGGACGTGTTTCCGCTTTCCAGTTCTAATAAACAATTGGCCTCGCGCTGGTATTTTTTTCTACTAACCATCATGCTGCTGCTGGTTCTTCAGTAAATAAGAAGTCGACTTTTACAAACCATCTGTTTCTGCGCCTAACCCAATTAGAAAATCAGAACTTGAATTGATTCAATCAGGCTGCTCCTCTTAAAAGTGTAACCCACCTGGGGTGACTGCTTAAGAGCTTGGTGGTTGCGCTAAGGACCGCACTCGGGAATTCGTTTGTATTGCATGCCGAGCAGTTGATTGCGTAGGTAATGAGAAGGGTGGACCAGACAACTGTCGGGGCACACTCACGATTCACTGCTCAGTTGGATCCTGTGTCGGCCATATTCAAATCAGGAGTCATGCGGCGTCGTTGATCATCTCGTGTAGATTCACGGCGCTCGCCTACGCGGTTCACGATAATAGGAAACCGGCAGCTTGGCCCCTGAAACTTGAAGTGGGAGTTGGGGAGCGTGGAATGGTGTAAGTTCCCAATACTTCGGGTGTCATAACGAGCCTGGCGACAACGAATCGTCACTGGGCCTCAAAGTGACTGGCAACTCTGGGGTTTTTAGGATGGCAGACGCTTAATCCACTCGAATCCCTATTGGTTTCCAATACTTACACAAGCTTCTTGGTGTCCGTTTTGTTGCTACCAGCTCCTTTGCTCTTGTATGATCACTGCGGTTTTTTTTATGGAAACATTGGCACTCCCATTCGTTTGAGAAAACGTCGAATCATTTAAGTTGTTCGTTAATACCTTATTGGCTTCACGCAAGGCCACAACTCTAACTGACTTGATCGAAAACGAATCGTATCCAACTAGCCCACGGTGAACACTTTGCGTTGTTTGAGCTGTGTCACATCATGGATCCCCAGTTACACACCAACAGACAGTAGAGTTACCTCCACGAAGTCAGATTTTTCATCAGTATAATCCGTGGGTGTCAAAGTATTTCGTGGGTCCAAAAGTGCTGAAACCACCAACTTGTTAGTTAGATACTTCCTTCTGTGGTTATCGAAGCCTGCCACACCGACCAACCACGAGTCGTTTTTCGGAAAGAGCGTATCGATCTCGTTAAACGGTCTATTTGTTTGTGCCTCTTCACACAAATACCTCATTTTATTTACTAATTGCAATTACAGTATGGAGTTAGATCGATCGAACGGATTAGTTTAGTAGGCAATCAAACTAAGGAAGCACTACTGCACCGATAAGTGGTCTGATGTAGCGCATCCATAGGTTCACGCTTATTATTGGCTCAGGGTCAGCGTGGAAGGGAAAACGCGTATCGAATAGCCCCCAAGACATGTTACACATGTTGCCTAGAATTGTCAAGGCTGCAGCAGCCTAATGGTGGAAGGCCCTGCCAAAAAATAAGAAGAGTTTGGTGACGCTGTTTACGTCTGTAATTGTTGTCTGTACAAAATGTGGTTTCAGGCATTCCCATGTGGATATTTTCCAAAGAAAACTTGAAGACATGAAAGCTCTGATCACTGGACTGTCGCGAGTAGATCGAGCTAGGCTACTTGAATGTGGTCCACAAGATCGCCCAACACAATGCCTGGAGACTTGCAGCGAAATAGCTTAATGCTCCACTCATTGATGTTTTTGTTTCCGAAATATTTCCACTTTTCTAATGTTCTGTTCTATGATCTCTTGTTCTTCCCCCTTTATTTGGTTCCACGAGGCGGTATCCAAAACCAGAGCAGGTTGGTTCTAAGTTGGTGGTTAGGCAAACTGGACTGAACTGGAGCAATAGAAATGGTGAGAACAGGCAAGTCGATAAACTGAGTATTTAAAACTTCGTTGTAATCTAGGGCAACCGTGCATAGGTTACTAAGGCAATAATAAATGCTAGGTGGTAACAAACGGAATGTCATGACCACGGAGGTTCATCCCAAGTGTCCCTATATTTATCCGTTTGTAACCCGTAGCTGTCTGAAATAAAATTGTATTTTTTTAGCTTGCTATGTTATTGTAGTATTATGTTATGCCGAGGACGGATTTGACGCCTCTGACAATGCAAGTTGTGATGGGACCGTAAGAACTGCCTCGGTGACACAATCACTTCTTTATAGACCAGGTGTTTTTCATACCCAGAAAAAAAATGAGGGAAGACTTTTTGTTTGCAGAACAAAAGCCGAAGATTTTTCTGCCATAATGAGCACTTCACCTGTTACGGGATGCGAAGTCTCAACGCACATAGCTTGGATTTGGGGTGGAGCGCGAAGTGGTTTCCGTGAATGTAATTATCCATGGCGGCCGTTGTTACCATCACTGGTTCGAGCACAAATATTTTAACTTAGTTGTCAAGTTGAAACTGATTGAGAGTGAAGGAAACTAAGAATATTCGATAAGCATATTCAGGAGCCTGGTTTGGTAACCAGCCGACAGAGATGAACTAGATACGGAATTCAGAATTCTTCATATTTGAAAAGCACTTCCTATGCTATCCGGTGGATAGTCAACGTCACATATGCCTATAGAATTGCACTACTGTTAAAGACGACAGTAGTGAGATAAGCTGATGGCATTTTTGTTATCCAGGCCAGCGACCTCGAACAGTCCGTGACACGACATCTGCGTTATCCACAGTCATGTTTCTTGGGTTTCGAGTTCCAACCACTAATTGTTATGCTCTTGTGGATAGCGGCTCATCCAAAAGATAACAGAAATAGAGCATTGTTCCGTAGTAATCACTACTGAGTGGAAGATCGTCCTGCGATCCGTGTTATCTCCTGCAAACAGAAATGTGCACTTAACATTCTCCGCATTTCGCGTGAGCGTGTCCGTCTTCCTGCAAACCTCGCATTTCGTGGATGGGGTTGGACGAAGCGATGGACGCCTGATGTTTAGTGGGGAATAAGGAATTTAGCAGATTTCGCATCGCAACGTTTCGGTCAAGTGACCTGACTATTCCACGTATGTACGGCCTGAAGCAAGGTTCTCGTTAGGTACAAATCTCTTGTCTGCAGACGTAATTTTTGATCCATGCACGTAGAACAAGCGCTGGTTCTATCGATCTGCAGTAAACGCTTCCGACTGCGTGCAACGCATGGAATCAGCGTTTTTCATCCCGGTCAGTCAGCATGCAATCGAGTGTTTTCATGTCGGATGCGAGAATTTAGTGCCAATGGGCTCATCTTTGCTAATCGATATTTTTGGCCAAAATAAAATGTAATTTGTCATGAAACACTATCATAGATTTGAGCTTGTGAATTGGATACGTGGGTTATATACCCTCAAGTTATTGTTTAGTTGCAATTTCATCCCAGTTTTCACAACTAGTAACCGCGCACAAACCTACCCTGGTTTTGGGAGCTATCGGACAGAATAAAACTACTCGAGAAGGGAATAAACGACAAATTGCCAAAAGTCGACCACGAGGAAACGATTTGAAGACCATTTGTAGAAGATGCATGATTTGGAATGCCACTCTCGGGGTCTCAAATTGGTGAATGCCAACCGAGCTTTTCGATGCACACGAACACACTTCATCCGATCTAGGCCCAGGTGAGAGATACAACTATCCAAGTAATTAAATTTGTCCATTTCATCTAGTTGCTCCCCTGCAAGAACGAGATTCGTGTTTGGGCTAATTCAATCCCGTGATAAAATTTTACAATTCGAAGGTCCAAAACACATACTGAAAAGCCAAAAAATTCTCTGTCGTGGATGCCATGTTTTTTATACTAATAAACAGGTTGTTCACTAAACTGATGATGAATACTTACCCGTATGGCAAATGTTTACTCGAAAATTCTTCCATACTCCACCCATCATCTGCGCGATGATTCCTCAAAGTCCCCTTCTCACGTTCACACACGATTTGCTTTTCGTTTCATACCATCCAGAATCAATAATTCCTTATTTAGCACACATCCTAACGAACCGGGATTGTGTTTCATCCGTTTTTTTCTTTCGAATAACTAATCTTAAATGCTCAACTGTTTAACTTGACGAGTTCTCTTCACAGTGGGTTTGTTTTGCCTCCGATTTTAAGATGGGTATCGGCGTCACAATTTTTTTCTCATTATTATTATGTTTGATTAAAGTACGATATTTGTGCATGTGAAAGTCTATTCCAATACAAGCTTTTGTCATGTGATGTTGGCGCCTCGCGAACCGAAGAGATCCAACCGGGACAGAACAATTTAGAGCGTGTCGATATGTGTGATTCGATATGCCTGTTGGATGATGATCTCAATGACTAGAAATGAATTGCTTTGCAAATAGTCATGATAAGAATTCTTAATTTCGTTTGTCGAATCATTTCGGAACAAACATTACTCACAAAATAAAATTAGACCGGATATTAACATATTGTCACACAATAGCGAGTGATCAGTCGATGGCAGTTTGCATTACGCGAATCGGTGGATGCCTTTGACAATTCTTGCCACCTCCCGCTGCCGTAGCTGAAGAGTGATAGGAATGCCTGTTTAGAAAGAGCTGCTTTTTCCCCCGAAATAGAATGTCCAAACGGAACGGTACCAAGAAGTTGGATCAGGATAGAGTTAAGAAATAACTGGATATACTCTTGATCAATTCACACTTACCAAGTATAGTTGATTCGACACCTTAAAGGATGGGAATCAGTCATTGCAAAAAGGTGTCCATTGTATAACTGAAGGCCCACTCCAATAAGTTGTCGCCAAGTAGGATTCACTTTTTTTTGCAAAGTTATACCTCCGCAAGTCTTGAAAAATAGATTGATAGGTTTTTGCGGTTACCTGCTAACTAGAATTCGCGGAGAGTACATGTATCGGCGGAACAGCGGTTTAGCTTCGGTTGATATTGTTTGTGACTTGTCGCCGATGAAATATGCATTGTTACGAAAAACTGTGTGGTTTAAGTATCATATGAAAGTGATATTTTGAAATCACGATCATGCTGTTTTGCGC
The DNA here is from genome assembly GCA_008360955.1 of Fasciolopsis buskii. Lineage (NCBI taxonomy): Eukaryota > Metazoa > Platyhelminthes > Trematoda > Plagiorchiida > Fasciolidae > Fasciolopsis > Fasciolopsis buskii. Next base: position 171,500 of record LUCM01004682.1, on the reverse strand, counting down.
ACCTAGGTCGAGTACGGGCTTCTCGCACCAACAGTAAACTTCAGGTGGTTAATAAAGGATTCCATTGCGAGCACGGAAGACTTGACGCCGTAAACCCGCAGAACACAGAGAAAAAAAGTACTCACGCGCTAGGGAGGGCTCGTGATCAGTGGTGTTGCATTGGCGATCCAAACGGGAAGAGATCAGTTTAATGGTAGAGGAAAGAAGTGGTATATGTAGGTACTTGACTGCTAAGAAGATAAAATTACCACAGAGCGATAACCCCATATGGTGTCTGGAACTTGGTAGGTGCAGCGATGAGTCAGATGTTTTCTACATAAATTCGGTATTCGGGGTCGGGTGTGAATTCTAATTGTTTCTGTCCCCTACGAATGTGTCTGTGCCTGTACACAGCCACAATGTTTGCTATTTCTGACGCGTTTATTTGACCCAAGCCCGAGTTTGGTTACTCTACTCGATCAATTCGAATCACACCGAATTCCTATTGAATTAGCTTCCGCGAAAATCGATGGTGTTTACCAGGATAGTAGAGTATCGCCGGTGGTGGCCAAGCGGATAAGGTCGTCGCTTTTGGACGTTAAGGTCACAGATTCGAATCCGCCCATCGCCGGTCAACTTCCCCACCAGGCAGCTCTCTGTTGGCCGCGGCCCCCTTCCTGAAAAATGATGTACAATGTTATTTCGACAATGAAGGAATTAAAAGATAAAATATTATCTCATGGGTGACGAAGACAACGAGCGATTCGGCGGATGATGCCCCGATAAACCAGGTTTTAGCGCTTTGACCAACTTAACTGCCTCCAATCAATTGACTGCTCTGACTGTCGTTGTAGCAGTTCTTACAATAATGGCCTTATCTTTTGTCACTACACACACGCACACACACGAAACATGGAATAGATAGCAATCTCTCAACCGTCTTGTCACTGGTAGTTATCATCGGCTTTCTATGTTTTTATTCACAGTACGAGAACATCAACTTGGTCAAACCAATGAAATGGACTGAAGGTGTAGTATCTCCGTCGTTGTATTCGGATTTGGGAGTACCAAAATTGTAAGCTTCCAATTATTAGCCACATGCAATAGTGTAACCGTAAAAGCTCGTTCAATAGAAAACGAGACCTCGTAATTGGAAAATCAAATAGCAAATCAAATTGTTTCGTGCTAAGTAGTGTTATTAGTTGGAATATCAGTGATAAAATGCCCGGCTAACTGTACGGTACTATTTTGACTTAGACCGTTCAGATGTCCCCGGGTGGCCATGACAATTGAAAACCTTCGGCTAATCAGTTTCCCCACCATACGTATACCCGTGCATGTTGCCGGATAACTACGTTCGCATTGGCTGATATCTCAGAATATTGACCACGTTCGGTCTGGGCAAAATTTAACAAGTAGCGAAATCGATCTTCGTCAATCACGGACATGCAGACTTGTCAAGAATGAGATTCCCGTCGTACCTGAGCACATGGATAATTGATTCCATTGTCCATCCCACGTTGAATCGATGCAAGCGTGAACCGTAGACACATGGATAAGTGGACCTTATTTGCCCAACTGTAATGCCGTAGGTGATCAATGCTCATTGGCTTCCCGCTGGGCTTTCTTTCCGAACACGCGGTTTTCCTCAGTGGGACAACGTTTTGTTGGGAATAATAAGATGGTCACAATGACATTTGAGATCCGCTGGGAAGGTATTTTTTTCGGTTAAGCTTGAAGTTAGAATAATCGTGTGGATATCACCTTTTTCGTACTGGTTCCAAAGTTTGTTCTCTAGTTTGAGCCGAGTTTCCGATAAAACAAAACAAAACCTGGTAGCTCAATTGTTCGACATTTGATTGTCGTTCAGCTAAAATCGTCTTCTTAGCTGTTTTCTGTCCAGAAGCCATGGGTTTTGAGTTCACTTTTGTTGATACCATTCCCAGTCATGAAATTCAATCATTGGGTTCCGGTCGAACCTATTTTCTGTCGGTACTGGACACCTTAGGGTCCGATTATCGGGTCTACAATTCCACCATTCTTATTATCCCGTTGACTTGCTAGTCTTTGCAGAAGTCATCTGACGCATACAGAGTACGCCTTACTTGCTCCAGTTTGTGTGTACATCGTTGCGTGGATCCCCGCGTGGATGAAACTATCACAATCACAGTCGATGATATTTTGGCGTGGCATCAAGAGCGAACTAAACTGTGCGCGTGCGCACGTACCAGGAAGCATTCACTCTCGATCAGTCTTTACTGTAGTTCGCGTTCAAAAATATTAGTATTTTACTTTCCCATACTGTCAGTGACAAAGGGAATCGCTAAAAATTCGGAACAACTTGTTTGTTACTACCATCGAGTCTAGATGAGCTTCGGAAATGTACCAGTTGGCAACGCCACTGAATGTTACGATCATAAATCGATTGTCGAAAGGTCATCGAACATTGGTTTTGTCGTTAACGATTAGGCGAAGATAAAAGTCTGGTTTGACGACAGATTACCATATGCACGCGGCAAACCTTATGCACGTGTATCATTGCCGATCGACATCTACGAACCGGGTATTAGTAGGAGAGAGCAGAGATATGCGAACGTTTAATAAAGAATGTACAGGCCAATTGCACAAACACTTGCTGTCAGGGGTAGATGCACTAAGTCATGTAAAATGTCAGCTTTTCGCTGGTTTGTTCCAGGAGTTTAAATGTGTATTTGGGAACACTAAACTATTCCACATTGTCCTTCGTGACAAAAAACAGATGCAAATGATTTGCAATCTAACTGGTTGCTATAATAAACGGTTTTGTTCGTCAATACCAAAGCTACCTACGTAACAGATGGTTATCAAATCCGACGTTCAACATTTACGGTATCATGAAATAATTCACCATGTGATATCATCACTCAACTCACCTTAACGAAACAATGGAAGCACTGTACAGCCGTTTCATCATGCTTGTTTCAAA
>LUCM01004682.1:132863-167690 GCA_008360955.1 Fasciolopsis buskii | reverse complement strand
AGTCCGCAGAAGAACCGCAATTGTTATTCGTCGAAAATTCTTTATTAGAGCCAACTTTAGGAACGCGTACAGAATGCAGCCAGAGTAGATATCAGTTGTGGTGGCAGCCTACGTGCAGACAGACGAGAGTCGGACACATACTGATAACTATCAGAGGCAATAATTGCGAGACCAATCCTGTGCGCCTGGGAATCTTTGCTCATTCATCTACATGCTACTTACTAGAAATGTACACGTACATCGTCCAGAAAAACAATAAAAAATAGAATAATTCAGCTGTCTGATTTCTCTCGAACTATTCTTCAAATAACGATCCCTTAACTTGCACGGATGACGTTTTGTTAAAGTCTGTCTGTGAGACTTCAATTCGCTCTCTTGCCTACTCACCGTATGGCGGGGGAGATGTTTTTGTCGGAATTGTTCGATTCCCAAGAAGCCAAGATCTGACTGGTGCTCAAGTTCCAAGCTATCCACATTGCCGTCAACTAGCTAAACATCACCACTTGTCATTCGTCTCAACTTTCTAATGATATGTTCCACATTCTAGTATAATACATGCGATAGTCACAACCGCGTTTCATAGTATTTTCTAGTATGCACATCGTCGTAATCAGTTCACGAAAGCAGAGAATGATATTGCGCAGTAAGACTTATTCATCCGTTGTTTATTCTTCTAGTTCCACACTGCTATTATGAACAGTTTTTTTAACCTTTAATCTTTCCATCTTTTTACTCCGTTTATTACTGAAATAACAATACTCATCAATTTTCAGGAAGGGGCCGCGGCCAACGGAGGGTTGCCAAGTGGAGAAGTTGACCGGGGTGGGTGGATTCGAACCCGCGAACTTCAAATCCAAACGCCACGACCTTATCCGTTTGGCCACCGCCAGCCAGTTTTCGCTTTTAGTGTACTTATTCCGATTTTATGGTACAGGTGTTCACAGTTTAAACCTCACGTGTGCTCAATACACGAGGAGTTGTAAAATGATGCACAAATTAGTCTACAGATTTGACAAATATATTTGTTCTATTGAGACCTTAATTGATCCCCCAACGTTGTTCCAGATATCGATGCGATGTTAGTGTTTTTTTAAATTTAAGTTGCTTTTTCCGCAGTTTACACGGTTAATAAATCTGGCAATTTTTGTTTAAACCATCTATACCCCCTAGATTAGGCCCATGTTCATGCTGTGCAGGTTTCTAAACATGTTTTGCTATGGTTCTTTCAGTTTAGTTCACTCCGCCTTGACGTCTAATAGACAATGCTGTACGATTGCAACAAACCCATAAGAAACCAGTGTGAGTTTAATGAATGATCGGATTAAAATGTTCGCCACGGGAGTCCCCTTCTCGTCCGGACAGTCCATTTCCTGCAAACACGACTCAGGATTCTGTACCGTTTCGCCACCCAGAGACTGCCATCGATCGGCTACCAGGTTAAATCAAAACCCTATCTCGAAAAAGTTTAAAATTGTAAAATGTTGGATCCCGGTATTGGACGGATTAACGGCATACTGAGTTCCCAGTTATACCCGTTCCCACTGCAGGGCGGAGTAAATAACAGGACTCGTATTACTCTAACCCTACGGGATCAACGATTCACTTTACCCGAATAATACATCCGAAAGCGGGCAGTCTGATCTATTTGGAAATAAAACCACAGCGATTGTCTAAAACAAGAAAATAGTGGCTAAATAACGTGATCGTCATGTTTCTTTTCGGTGGAACGTAAAACAATTCAAGCACAAAATCTCCTAGCTACTGTTCTGCCAATTGGTCATAATAACAAAAACAGATAGTCAAATTTTAGCCATTTAGATCATATTTATGTCGGCGATGCAGAGATTGTGGAATGTTGAGCGACACGCTAGCACAGTTTGGAGTCAAAATTTGTCAGACTGATTTGAACAGAAGAAATGCTCGGTTGCCCAAATAGAAGTAAATAATATTTTCCGGTTGGTGCATGACAAAGCTGTTGGTGAGGAAAAAACGAAAGAAATCGAATTTGTAAAAACTGATAAACTCAAATATAAGATGTCGAATAAACGGAAACATTACCACCTCATATTGGTATGCTATTAGTAAAGCAGGTTTATAGAATACTAAGTAAAGGATAAATGGATACAAAATAGTAGTAAGACATTGAACGTTATCATGAAATAATTCACCATGTGATATCATCGCTCAACTCGCCATAAAGAAACAATGGAAGCACTGTACACCTGTTTCATCCTTGTAAGGAATGATCAGCAGTGCATGTCCATCGCACCCGAACTGGGACGCGTAATGGCTAAGGCGTTCGACTCAGAATCGTTCGTTTGGCCCGGGGTTCGCGTCCCAGTTCGGGCGCGGTGGATATGCGCTGTTGATGATTCCTAACAAGTTGGATGAAACAGCTCTACAGTTCTTCCATGGTTTCTTTATGGTGAGTGCAGCGATAAAAAATGGAAAGTTAAATTACATGTAGTGTTCAAGGTGTTTAATATAGAATGGTTTTAATACTGTTTACTTGTGTTTTAGATCAAATAGGAATCAATCGACGATGTTCGAATTAGCACGACTTTCCTCACAATCGGTCTAATTGACAAACTAACACAAACTTATCACTGCAAATCAGCGTCTGCCTCCGGTTCGTCTGGCGTACGGGACGCCAGAGCTGATACCGGAAATCAACAACTCGAAATGTGGTAGTCATTCCTATTAGTTGAAATTTGTTCATCTGTCTCCGTTACAGGCAGACTGAATGCAAACAGCAATCCATATTATTCCACAATTTGAGAAGCCGTTTCATTCGACTAAAAGTGTGCCAAATGAATTTGGACATAAGCTCGTAAGAGATATACAAAATCGGGACAGAACGGATTGTCGACCTAGGCAACTCTCAACTAGGTGAGACAGCTTGCCAGCGACGCGTAAAGGACAGTTATTCGTTCAGGAAAGAGTACTAAGTGGGCTAAGATAGTTGTTTCATTTCAATGAAAATAGATCACGCCAGCGATTTCTGACACCCTCAAGAGAATATCTTTCTGTCAAATCAGAATTATTTTAGCTTGTCCTAACTTTCAGCCTTGTTGTATCGTTGTCTGTGCTTCAGACATTGTCTCACATCCCAGGCACACGTTTTGCCCGTTAAAATCGACCGAATCTGAAGGTTAAAATTCCATTTAATGGACGATGGCCTCGGGTATTTCCAACTCGGAGGCGCTTGTTACACGCATGAGACTACACGGTGCAGAACAGATTCAACCATTTGTGTTTTGGCCTTCCCAGAACAGAAAAAAAATGATTGACTAATCATGCTGATGGGAGGTTATATAGCTTTTGAAAGGGCGGGGTATGCAGTCGACAAGACTGTCGAGTAAACCGAGACACAGATTTCGAGTGCGAATTTCGATGTTCGCCTCTCACCTATGCCTGCCCTAGCTCGCTCCTGCGGCTCACATCTTACTGTTCGTTAGCCAGCGGTTTATTGTCTATGCCCTTCAATCTCCTGTACGAATTGTGTCTACCGTTTAACACCTCTGTCGCGTCGAACCGACGGTCTAATCCGACTATTTGTGCTGTCCGTAACCAAAGGACAATGACCTCATCGCACCCGGCCAGTTAGTTTTATATCTAATGTTCTTCATTTGGGACGTGTTGCACAAAAACTCGCTTAAGATTGATTTAACTAATGGTATCTTCGACTTTGCCGTACTGCACCTGCTGAAATCAAGTTAGTTTATTTGTAACGTTAGTGCGTGCCTTAGAAATTAGTGCTGATCAAGTTGATCTTGAACTGTGCTGTTTCACGAAATGGAAAATGCCGAAATCTGTTCAAATTTGTCGAATTTGTATGACTGATTTAATAAAAAAAAGTAACCGAACATAATCAAACTCTCGGAGTTTGTCGTACCGCATATGCCCAACCGAAAATGGTCTGTTTTCACTCAGGTAAAAATCCTAACTGACTAATTGCTCCTTTCGTTCTAGATCTTATCGTTTAGTAGCAATATTGTCAGTAATAATAATGCTGTTCCATCAACTTTGAAGATGATCGCATTTTTAATTTTCCATTTCGCTCCTTGATTCTTTTTTGAGTGATGATCATTATCGACTTGTAGGGAGATTTTATCCGAAACTTCTCTCTTGAGTGAAAAGAGACATAAGTCTTCAATCAGTGTATTGAAGGATCTTGTAGACCCTAGTTTGTTTATTCATTTGGATCTATTCCGGACAGTCGAATGGTTATGGCCTAAAAATACCTTTTTTGCCATGCCCCGGGGCCGCTTGCCTTCACTCATATTCCAGTGGTTGCCGGTCTCGGAGAACGGCGTATTTACTGAAAGATTGAATCTACCGGCCTGTATAACACTTGTTCTGACTAATTTGCTCAATTCACTTTACCTTCATGAAATAATTCACCATGTCAAATCATCGCTCAACTCACCACTAAGAAGCCAGCTGTTTTATCCTGGTCAAAAATCGTCAGTTTTACTTCAATTCGTGACCGAGTCCTCGCTGAACTGTCCAATATTCTCCCAAAAACGTGCTTTCCCTTGCCTGTTCCAATGGCCAATGAATCATTGGTGTCAGTTCAAAAACTTTATACCACTTAGCTTGTATCGCATTTGTTCGATCCAATCAGGCAGAATCCCCTTTCCATGTGGCTTCGCCTCCCCCCCGGGTGTTTGACCTTTGGGATAAATTTTGGACATAGTGTTCTCCTGATTTCCTCTCAATTTAACTGGTTAGAATCTGCTAGTAGGCCGTGGAAACAAACAGTCTAACTTTGCTGCCTATTGAGATTAATTTACTAATCACGCGTAGGATGACAGCCCTCCACCTGGTGTAAACGAAAAAAGAAAACACGCATGCAACTTCAACAACACTGAAATTATCCAATCTCTGTCTTGTCGTGGTAAAAACTAATCCACGGTCGTTGACTTACATTTGCCGACCAACGTCCAAACGATCAAGACTCAAAACACTTCTATCCGGGAGATTTCGGATGCCTTCTGTCGACGAGAGAAAGACTTCCGTCGTCCTTACTCATTACCAATCCCTTCACCCCTAAGTTTTTTTTCCCGACAAGCTCTTTTCTTATTTCATCACCAAATTCTATCCATAACTCGGCAGATATTGAATCTAGGTGGAATAAATTAGTTTCTTCTTAACTGCTAGATACTCCCGAATTAGGAGCTGAGGCAGATTTTGAAGTTTTACCCTCACGTATCCTAAAATGTGATGTCTATACTGTGACCCTAGTTATGAATGCTTTTAAAAAAAGCAGCTTTATGCATTTATGTTTTCATTCTAGATTGGATGAAAGCAGTGAAAATAATTGCCCATTCCAAAAGAATGATATCGACCGTTTTGTGCCAACGATTTGGTCCCATTTTCTGCGCATTTCCTTTCAGTTTGTCCAAAAACTCCATAGAATTGCGAAGAGTATTTTACCCCATTTAGTTCATTCGATTTGTAGATCATTAGGCACCTTTGTCAAGTTTATTAGATGCGTACTGATTGATCGTTCTTTTAGTCTCCCGGTTAATCACGTGATTCTCCACCTTGGCTTGCCCACTTACTTTATAAACCTATCTAAAATATTAGATTTGTCACACAACCTGTGTGTGCTTGTGTGCTGTCCACTCCAGCTCACTGGATTGTGCGACTAAACACGCATGCCAGGTTGTCATATCTTATCCAGTATCAGTCGATGATGACATCAACAGTCCGCCGAGAAATTTTCAAAATACTATTAGTATTTCAGAACCGAGTAGTCTCTTTTTCAACCTTTCCAAGAGTTTAAAACGTTCGTAAAATCAGTTCAGTCCGTTTATGAGAAAGGCAACTAGACTGTCTCGTTTTCATCGCCCAGTTGTTCAGAGGTCTTCTCCCAATTCGGAATACATTGGCACTCGGATCAATCCAGAGACCAAGGGTGGACAAATTTTTACATTCTAAACACCGACATTCTGCTGTCTTTCTGTTGGTGTCATTTTTCAAGGATCAAGAATGCCAGGCTTTGTCCAGCCTTGTATTGTCATGCGTGTTCGTTTGGACAAGAACTTTATTTTAGTAGTAGGAAATTGAATGTTTTCATGAAATAATTCACCATGTGATATCATCGCTCAACTCACCATAAAGAAACCAACGAAGCACTGTACAGCTGTTTCATCCTGCTTGTTAGGAATCATCAGCAGTGCATATCCACCGCGCCCGAACTGGGTCGCGAACCCCGGGCCAAACGAACGATTCTGAGTCGAACGCCTTAGACATACGCTACCGGGCAGGCTCTGAACGGTTTGTTCAACTTCACCACATGATGTTGCACCTATCCGTCACTGATTTGCACGGTTACTGTCCGCTAGCTCACAGCGATCGACCCCTACTGATAGATGACTTCTCTGCAGGTAGCCTAAGTACGACCAAGGCTTTGGATATGACCTACACAGCTTGATTAGTTGGTACATTTTATTAGTAGGAGATTGAATGTTTTCATGAAATAATTCACCATGTGATATCATCGCTCAACTCACCATAAAGAAACCATGGAAGCACTGTACAGCTGTTTCATCCTTGTTAGGAATCACAGCAGTGCATATCCGCCGTGTCCGAACTGACAAGGATGAAACAGCTGTACAGTGAGTGCTTCCATGGTTTCTTTATGGTGAGTTGGGCGATGATACCACATAGTGAATTATTTCATAAGAACTTTATTCTCACACGTAATGGGCCACGTATACCTCAGACAAGCGAAGTGTGTTTCAAGCCAAAATCACGCGACATCTATGTGGCTATCCGCTTCAGGCGCACATGGTAGCGCTTTATTCAAAGTGTGGACTTTTTATTCACTTTTCACACGTCTCCGCCGACTGGTCCATTTCCCCCGTTGTAGAAATCTATTTTATTCCTTACAGCAATCTATGTGTTGCGTGAATTCCGGTTAGCCTCGGATTTCACTTGATAGAAAAGGCTAATTGCGATCTCTTCCAGTGGAATAGTTCGACCGGTTTGAAACAAAAATTATCGACTTTTCGAGTCTTTCGTTTCCCCAGGTACACTTGGATAACTCCGTCGGTTTTGTTGACTTGAAAGTCGGCAGAGTCGTTCACTAGTCCACATTGTCTCCCGTCCATCTCATTTAACATCGTGGTTCCAATGGCACTCTAACTGCTCATAGAATAGTGTTTACATCAAGACAAACACTGAATGATTAGTTCAGTAATTAATTCCATATTAGTCCTGATTAAGTTCAAAGTAAATGAATTGGAAATTGATAATCCACATTTATTATTTTCTCCGAACTTTTAACACCTTTTGAAGAGTCGTTTTCTGTTGTTTGTTCCAATTATTATACGGAAGCATTGGAGGGAACTTGGTCGGTATCAAACCTTTAGCTTTTGGCTTATAGCAAAGCTGACCAACAGAAATGAATTTTGACAGCGAATAATCCGTACAGCGGTATCTACTGTTGGTTGATCGTAGAGAACAAAAATATATGTTCAGATAGCTCTGTCAAGAAATTCTGTTGGGCAAAATAACTTTGCTGGAACAAGTTTCTATTTTCTGGCCTCGGTTTTATATCATTCTACGAAGTGCCATTTTGCTGGCATCAAATGCGTGCCTACGATACACCGTCACAGCTAACGAAAAAGGTCGAAGAAATGGCAACACATCAGACAGGACCAAGAGGAACAGGTGTTGAAAGGTTCCATAAGTCACCTCGAACTCGAAGAACTATATCATCACCGAAATTGATTATGTGAGGAAGAAAGCCAAACACGTCTTGCCGATTTCTGACTTGACGATTGATTGTCCTGATTAGTGTACAAAGTTCGGTTACAAATCTACGCGTGTCTCAAACAACCACCTGACTTGAGTCGAATGTACTCCTACTTTTCCGAGGAGGAACTAACATCCGTCGACCGTTTCGGTTACCTCGGAAGCTGCTTGATTAGAGATGGCAGCAGAATAATAGAAGTGAGTATTCGTGTTTCCAAAATCGGGACAGTTTGTTCTTGCGTGAAGCACTTGTATAGTTGGCCTGATATTTTACTGAAGTTGAAAGATCTCGTGTATTTTGTCACAGTCAGCTCAATTCTGTCGTTCGGTTGTGAGAAGTGGAGTTTGTGTGCTGAAGATGCCTGTCACTTGGACGTTTTCGACCATCAATGATTCCATGGTATCGCTAGGAATGGATCCAATGATCGAGTGAGCCACGCACACGTTAAGATCCTATTATTGGATATCAGTTCAGATAATACTCTAACAAAGAGGCTCGAATTTAACAAACTTAGTTGGTTGGCTCATGGGTTGCACATGGTGAGAACACGGTTACCATACGATATTCTCCTTCCCGTTCCTCTCGGCAGGGTAGGGGGTGGAAAAAGCCATGTAGAGCCAACAGATGACGTGGCAAGGTGGAATGAAAAGATGCACACTGGACATGTTTAAAGTCAAAATAGGTAGCTCACATCTTCGTGGCTGGGTCCGAAAGACCGGCCACTTAGTTGGCTGGAGATAGTAAAGGATGTGACAGTGAACCGTGAACAGTGGCAATCGTGTTGTCATTTTCTATCGATTGCGAATGATTGAAAGAAAGAGGTTGTGCAGTTGGGCTGTATTTCCTATGTTGGCTGATACCGTATTGTTTTCTTTTTCTGTCCTCTGCATTTTTAATCCGTATGCTTCCTGCGTACTTATTCTCTCTGCACTAACTTGCAATAGGATGAGAAAAGCAGCGGTAAGCAAGGCTTGCCCTGCTGTTCAAAGGTGACCGAGATGGAAGTCCTGCAACGCACAAACGATCAGTAAGCAACATTCTTCGGGGCTGGCCAACTGAACCCGGATTGATTCCCTCATGGTTATAATATGATATGTTAAAAATCCATATGCCAAAGTTGTACAATGTCATTCTATTTCGTCCAAATCAACGTTCACAAACACAATCAGCCTAGCAAATGAACATGTCTACGTAAACAAGAACACGCGCTATTCAGATGGTCGAATTTTTTGGCAGAATCACAAATCGAACGGTGCTTTAGCAGTTGATAGCTCAAACTTTTAGTGGGTAAAAGAGCGGAGTAGTCTTCTGATCAACCGTGATACACTGGTGTTCGTTTAATTGGAATGACATTGCCTGTGGAACTTTTGTGACATGAATTTTTTCCTCAGCTATACTGTTTCCACTGACTGTCATGGATAGTTGATGATATGGTCGCGAATGAAGAGGGGTCGGGGATAGGTAGCACTTAGGATGAATCGTACGGTTTCATTCGGGTTCCTTTATCTTTCTCCGGCAATGTTTCCCTCTCTCACCGGGTCTTTATTTGGCTTTATGTAATATTAATTTCATTGTTTGTATAAGTGAATATCATGCTAAGGCTTGCAACTAGTCCGGCGGAGAGTGAAGAATATTCTACACAAGTAACAAAGTGACAAATGCATTCGCTACTCTCGGCCATCCATATTTAAATTTGAAGAGTAGTTCTTTGGATAATCATTAAGTATCCCTGAATGATGCACGGCCACACACAGAATACGGTCAGAGTGTACGGTGGAAAGGGACAGACTGTTTGTCGTACAATGCACTACACAATCTACAAACTACAACTGATTTGTCAAATGTAATGCCCTAGTACGACAAATTGCATCGACCGTCAATAAGTTGGGCAAAATATAACAACATAACGGGACAAACACGTGTACGAATACAAACAAACTAACCTGCCAAAATCACGTCCTACAACACAGCTCCATTCTGGTTTGTACTTCTTGTCAAATTCTTGTTTCATATAACTCGCAATATCTTTGTCTGATTGTTTTTGGGACAAGGCGAATGCGGCCGTTTGTACGGCCTCTTCTTCCATCGATTCATTCATTTCCGAATGTTGGATTATTGCTTTCCGATTGGTCATCTCGAGTCTTGTTCGATTCTCTATGTACACTTTCTCGTAGACTCAGTTTGGCCCTGACTGATCAGTTTTTATCCCTTGCAGATAGTGTAACACCCAGATGCGGTTTCGATTTTGGTCACGTAACGGGACCCCGATTGTGCTTTGGATTCTACTGAGCAACAACTATTTGTCACGTGACGATCGAGTCCCAGTTTATTGAATGTTTCAGTTTCATAAACCTCGTGATCAGATGTTTGTTTTTATTTCTGAAAGTGATAGTAATGCCAAAAATGTGAAAGTTTATTGGTTGTGGGTACAGGTTTGGACTAACGGTACTATTAGTAGCTTAGCTTCAGTCAGCAGTCAGTATCGAATTCAAATGTGAACCCCTCTGTGTCTGTGAGCCAATGACAATTGGAGCAGAATGAAAACATCAGTAACCATGACAACCAGTTGGTTGTCAGTATCAGACTTCATTCATATTTGCTTCCGTTCTCACTCTTGAAAGGCGTCAAATAGATGAGTTAACAATCTTACTTTACACCGTAACCCGGTTTCCTTATTCAGGCATTTTGTTAGTTTGGCATGAATAAGGGATTGTTGATTCACAATCTCAGATTAGAAGTCGATCTCTCGGTGGATGAATTCCCGAGACATGAGAGGTCTGATTTCTAAGAGTGGACTGATAACCGCATTTTTCAATCAAGATCGTTGTCGAGGAAGTACAACTCGTGACTCGAAAGACTCCGTGAACTGTAGGGGAGTGGAACATATGACCCTAAAACCGGCAATGTCACGAAACCACATAAAATATGAGTGGTTCACGCTTGGTAAAAGTCCGGGTGAATATGAAAACTACTAGGGATTTCATCACATAACTCCAGATATCGAGTAAAAATTCTCAAACTGCTAAGATTCCCCGCAACTCCTGCCTTTACCTTCATCCCCCAATTACCATCCGTGTGCATTGCTTCATTTCATAACCCGGTTGCTCAGATTAGATTTTTCATAATCTTCAAATATGCATGCCAGGTCCTAGTCCTCTCCGTGCCCCCGAACGCTGCCATTGAACTTTTGGATATTTCATTAGCCTACGAACACCGACGCATTCATAGTGTCACTCCTCAGGACAACTAATCATGATTGTCTAAAATTTTGTTAGCTGTTTGCCGTTTTTCTGTCGCTGTCTGGGGAGTCCATCCGATAAGAAGAGGAACATAGTTTACACCTGGCCCCGCTCATCTGTCGTCATGGTCTGTCCACGCTTTCAGCTTCCAACTTTACTCGTTGTGCTATGTCATCAGATGTCCACCTTTGAATGTCAGAATCCCGTTCAATGTCTTTCCGCATTTCGTGATACTAACGTTTCTGATAGCCGGTGATTAGGGCACCTGTGGTTAATCACTGTCCTTCAACACAGCACCTGGATTCGACGATACTCAGTCCTATGGTCTTTCATCCTTGACTGGCCACCCTTGGTCGCATGTGTGCCGGCCATTTCTTACTTACCAAAACTTTTCCATGCGTCCACATCTCTGCCATCGTGATGAGGTTTCCTTCCGTTGTAAACCGTTGTTCAATGTGACCGTATTTCCTAAGGTACTTGTTTCCCACCTAGTTGGAATACGGGATTCTTGGTCGACGGGTCATCAACTCATTGGTCGAAACACCAGGACAACCGTTATCATTATTGTTCTTATTATTCATTATTTTTTATTATTCTCAATTGGCCAACATCTGTGTGCCAAACCAGTCGGTGATTACTCACCGCAATTACGTTTTCCTTACTAAGTGTACCAGTTGGCATGCTTTTCCTCGTCAAATATTTGTCTAGCATGCATCAGGAAAGATGAAATGAAAGAATTCGTGAGAAATGTATCCGGAAATGATTGATAGGCAAACAGAATGAGTATATTCATTTCTGCTTATCTCATCAGTCGGTCCCCGTACAAAACTTGTTTCGCCTACCACGTGGCCGTTGTAACGGCGTCGCAGTTTTGAACTTGGTGAACACAGGTTCGATCCCCCTAATCAATGGTCATTTTCCTATTTACAAGCATTTGAGTTCCCACGGCTGCTTTCTCAGAACACTCGACATTTGTGGTTCGATGAACGATAAAATATTAATAAAATTGTGTCTTTATTATTGGAATTAGTGTCATTTCGGTATTTAAATTCAAGAAACAATGAGGGAGATTAATTTGAGAGACAGTCACCTTGATTTGTGAATCATGTCACTACCCCAATTTGGGACTTGAGCTGTGCACGACTGGTGTGTCCCCAAACTTGCAGATGGACATAGCAAATTTCTAGATGTTCATTCATGCATCTAATGGTAGCTCGGCGTATGCATAAGATAAGTCGAGAAGAGCGAATCGGCACAAACAGCGCCCGAGGACAGTTCAGGCGAACAGCCAAAATTTCATTGAATGTGCGTATGAGGTTAATGACTTGACATAGATCGTGCAGTCAATTGCCATACGGAAGTGAATTCCATCAGTACGACCAAAGGTCGGCGCGGCTGAACTTGTCAGCCACGGTTGGCGTGAATAATGTGCACCAAATAGGCGTTCCCGGACAAGAAACCCCAATTTTAAGGACTTTATGATTTTTTTCTTACCAGTCGTTCCTCGATGAAATTCCACAATAGATTATTGCTAGTACCTTGGTCTTACCATGTCTCCTGTTCCCCTGTGAAACATTTATTGTGATGGAGGCGTACGAATCTGCTGAAAATCCAAGGAATGCTGAACTCGAGTTACAAAGCTGTATCGACCGGTATATCGGTCACAGTCTCTAAAAATAACCAAACGTCAAGTCTCGTGTTTTTACTTCACTGATTAAGTGGTCTGAACAGCCACTCTAACTAGGACCTTCCAAGATAGCTCCGTACTTCACTTTGGTCAACCGATCCGTATGCGCCATTCAACGGGGCCGTAATTTAAGATGAACAGTTACTGACATAAGTTTAGAATTAGAAAAAGCTAGCAGATGTGGTGTTTGTTTGTTTTTCTTTTTCCTTTCACCTATTTTGTGCTTCCGTCATGGTTTGGTTGACACTTAATCTGTAGTCAGGCTTGTGCATACACATAAATACATGACCCTGATTTGTTCGCTGAGTTGGGAAATTTGATCTCAGGCGAGGTGATACTATCAGTTCTGTGGTTCTATGGTGAGAGCCTATTTTGTATTCGTCCGTTTAAATTGATCACCTGTAATTTTTAGACAGCGCTGATTCGTTGCCCTGGGCGGAGTGACAAAATAGAGATGCTAACTGGCCGCTTTGCTCACCGTCTTCTCGTGTTGAAATATTGTGGGATAAATCAATACGCGCTTCTACTGGCGTTTGCTGATTGGTCCTTCAAGTCCATCTATGAATAAACGTGGTCCAGGTCTACGTGTCTGTCTACCTATCTTTCCCATTAGTGCCAAAATTTAATAAACTCCCTCGGATGCTTTGTACTATCCAGAGCTACGATCTTCACGTTCTTCGAACTGATCCGTGTCCTTTCCGGTCTTCTCGAACCGAAATAAGGCCGAGTTGGTCGTTCCTTTTTGTTGCCAACTGGTGCTCATGGATCCATGTGGTAAGTTTCATTCCGGTTTGTATGGTGTATCGATTTTCAAAGTCTTTTCAGTTAGTTTGTTGGACGGCGTTAGTCCGATTCTCGCCTATCGTCGCTTCTTTGATCTTCGAAGGAATCTTTCCTAGGGTCTGTTTTGGCCTTTGAGCCACTTTACTTTAGCAGACTTCCTGTCAATCCAGAGGTATCTTTAATACACGGCAGTGTGGGTTGTGCCTTGGTTAGTTGGCCACAAAGTCATAACTAATGTCCCTTCGGCTAATGATGAAAAGTTCTGAATAAAATTCCCCAGCTCAGAAAACAAATCAATGCCGTCCAGGTAAACCTGAGCTACGAGAAAGAACATCATTCTTTAAACTGTCACTAAGTATATATATATATAAACAGCTAGTAGCTGTTTAAATAATGATGTTCTTTCCCGTAGTTCAGGTTTACCTGAACGGTATTGATTTGTTTGATGAGCCGGGAAATTCGAAGAGCTTCCATGCACACTCCTGTTGCTACAGATTCGATTCTGGTGAGAAATATCAATTAATTCGGAGTGTACAAGTATGTGGATGTTTGGACAAGAGAGCATCGGGTACGCATATCTGACGAGCGACAATAACCGTGATACCGGCCGTGTGCTCCCGGGCAAATTTTGTTTACGCATCCAGATACTACTTCCTGCTTATATATATATATATATACATATATATATAGTCTTATCAAAGCTCACTCGGAAAATCCTTATATGAACACTTTCCGCGTCTGTAAGTAACAGCATGAGCGAACAACTACGTACGTTCTTATTCGTTTTGTTCATTAACAGTTGACGAAGCTTTTCGATAAAATAGTCGTAAGCTTTTTACTTACTTAGCGATGAAGTAGGCAAGAAACTTGACCGATATTCTATTTTAGCTGTCACACGTGTATATCAACCTTCAGGTAGCATGACGTCGCCAAGACTAACAAACTGAGATTTATTCACAATAATGTGAAGCTCGCATTGCCAGGAATTCAGCACCAATAACCCGGGGAAATCAATGGGCCCGCAACTGTTCTTTAGCAAACTTTTTTCATTTTTGTTTGGCGTCCATCTACTCCAGTTTGAAATTGCTTTCGCGTCATACTTCAAGAAATTTTAGAATTTCTATTGCCCTAGCCACTGACTAGGTGACGCGTTAAACTATCGCGTCAGGACACCAAACATTTTGGATACGATCAGAATTTAAGTCGTGGAATGGTTTTGCATGCGATATTCAAGTATCTTTTCATCCCATATGCATCACACTGAATGAAAACCAGTCTACTCAAGGTAAAGTGTGTACGAAATTCTGGTAGAGTGGAACAGAGAGTCTTTTTTCGCAGACACTGTCGTTTCTTTGAATGGTGCGTTTCGTTTGAATCCCCGTCACAAAAATAAAGAAATTTCCCTTATCCGTGGTGCCTTTGATGAGTACAAGAAAGCGTGATAACTTTTCAAAAAATTTCTTGCTATTAATGTAAGACTTTTGGAGGTCGCCACATGCCATTCGACCACCCAGCACTTCCTAATTCCAAAATAGAATAGCAAGTAACATTCCCTGCTTTTTTTGCGGGCGATTAATCCATACTCCATATCTACTCACAATTGGAGAGTCTAAGTAGTATTCAACTCCATCAGGACAATGGTGCATGAAGACTTCATAGTAGTCTGCGTCAGGATTACAGAAAAATTTTAACATGAATAAAGGTAACTCTGTGGACACCTTCCGATGTGACGGAGTTCGTTCCATGACAGATCTGTTCTTGGCATGGTGTGTTCTTCTAATGTTATTCCAATAATTACTTTCCTTCTATGAATACAGGTGTGACCGTGGGTGGTAGATTTGACAAAATATATTTTCCGTCGGATAGACAAACTTATTCATAAATGCTAAATAAGACGCAAACCAAGATACTTGCAACAACATTTATGCAATTTTCTTACGGTCTTGTTTCTAATTTTCAGACGAGTCTACCTAGACAATCACGATCATCCGTGTTTAATCTTCTGCGTAAGTTTCTTTGGTATTTTCCCACTTTGGGCTGCATCACATGCAAAACTGACTGAGTAGACTGCCGTTTCCATTTGATTGATTTTAGTTGCATTTCTAAATGGGTAAGTCCTATGTGATCCCAATCAGCTATGATTGATGCTGTCATGTTCACACGTGAAGTTCCTGCGCTTCAGTCGTCCATCATCGATCAACTTCCGCGTTTGGAAGTGTTCAACTTGCCGAGACCGTCTTCACGAAAATAAACGTATTTGGCGTTGTGTCTGATAAAGTTATGAAAATTTATAGAAAGAGAGATTCTGCGTTTGTCATACTTCATTCGATTTTGATTCTACTAGATACCCATCGTGGTTTGCTTGCCAAGACTTGTATCCTGATGAAAGTTGCCGTGACAACGTTTTCCATGACATAAATAATATCAACAGACAACTGTTTCCCATGAATTTATTCGCAAACCACTACTAACTTGCTTTTGCTTGCAAAAAACAAAAGCGCGAAAGGAACATGTGTTGCCGGCAAATTTTTTTCACTCCATGGCTTGGTTGGTGCTTGAGGACATGAAGAGAGACGGCGGGAAATAACGCTTGACGGTTTGTGACTTTCATCATCGCCATACTTCCCGAACAAGTCGAATTTGTGCATCCAGGAAATGACCAATTTTCGGCCTAAACACATGAAAAGCCTTCGTCGTACTTAGGCTACCTGCAGAGAAGTCATCTATCAGTAGGGGTCGATCGCTTGAGCTAGCGGACAGTAACCGTGCAAATCAGTGACGGATAGGTGCAACATCATGTGGTGAAGTTGAACAAACCGTTCAGAGCCTGCCCGGTAGCGTATGGCTAAGGCGTTCGACTCAGAATCGTTCGTTTGGCCGGGGTTCGCGTCCCAGTTCGGGCGCGGTGGATATGCGCTGTTGATGATTCCTAACAAGCAGGATGAAACAGCTGTACAGTGCTTCGTTGGTTTCTTTATGGTGAGTTGAGCGGTCATATCACATGGCGAATGAATTATTTCATGAAAACATTCAATCTCCTACTACTAAAATGTAACATGAAAAGTACATCAGGAACACGGACGAAACGAGCGTGAATGCATAACCCACTGGGATGGAATAAGAGAATGAGGACATGTGAATACTAATACCACTGTAAGGGGTGATGAGACCAGGGCTAGTCACGCGGTCAGCATTGGGACATTTTAACCGGAAATTTGCCAGTTCGAACTATTCAACCGGTGATCAAAGTCTGTCCCTCGCTGCTTTTGTGAACCGTTTGTTTGCCGTGATTGTTCTGGTGAAAAGTGATGCTCATTGTTGTTTCATCAGTGTAAAAGTAAATGATGGAGAATAATCAATAGATCGATTTGTTACCTTGGGTCCTTCACACACAAAAGCGATCGAGAAGGGGATTAGGAAAATTCCTGCACGAGAAGATGCAAGAGGGGTGAATTTTAATCAAAAAAGCCTTAGGTGGAGTTGTGTAAAGAAGTTACACGGTGTGGAATGTTTGAAAATCTCGCACGAATCAAAGTATTTCTAGATTGACAAAATTTACAAGTTGGTCCTCGACAATTCTGCTGTCTTTATTTGCCTTTTTTAACTTCCTTTTATTAATGGAACGAAATTGCACGTTGCTTTTCAGGAAAGGGTCTCGGGGCCAACAGGAGATTGCAAAGTGAGAAGGTTGGCCGGCAGTGGGAGGATTTGAACCGGCGATCTTCATGTCTAAACGTCGCGGCCTAACGGGCTTGCACACGGCCGGTCATGCGAGTAGTTTGTGAGTAGTTTGTTTGACGATAAGATCGAAATTCTCTTCCCTCACATCAACAAAGAACATCGGGAGCAATGAGACCGCAAATCGAGAATCCACAGAGGAAAAAATGGGGTAAACTTTACCAGAGTATTCATAGCTTTTTTAAACTGAAAGGAATGCAACAAGAGTCTGCCTATCTTAGGGAACAGAAATTCAATCTCTCTCTCTCCCTAGAAATGGTGCGGTAAAATAATGACAGAGTAAAAGATTGGAGAATCATTTTGTCAGCACTGTTTATCAACTAATTGTAATAGTGGTTAGTTGGATACCGTGGAGTATGGACGTCTGCGTCAACTAAGGAAAGAAACGTGAATGGCTGACCATGTGAGGAAAACTAGTCGTTTAGTTCCTGCAATTTATTTAGAATTCTACCAGTATGGCCAGGACACCCATAAAAGCTTCGTCGGCACATTTGCAATCAATAGAATTCAGAGGAATAGGGAGATTTTTGGTGTAAACATGAATAAAGAAACGGTGATGCCCAAAACCTTTGGGAGACTTCAGAGTCAATTGGAACGGATGAATATTTCAAAACAATCAGATAGGCAATATTTTTGCTCGAGTTTAACATCATGGATGTCTGGCAACCTAATTGATGCGTCTGAGTCAAATTCTTTTGTGGGAAGAGTACTGCCCAGGGTAAGCAGACACACAATGCCCCCTCCACTGCCAATTTTTGTTTCGTATCATTTCATTTCCCAGTTAATCAAAGCACAAATTGCTTTTTCTAGTGGAGTGTCTTAGCCAACCGAGGGTTGGCAGTTGGGCATGTTCACCACCGACGGGAAGGATTCGAACCCGCGACGTCCACGTTTGAGCGCTTCGAATTTGGCCGTTTGGTACGAATAGAAGAGATAAGAGCAGTCGGTCGTCGAATAGCTCTTTTTCTTCTCCGATAAGATCAACGCGGTTGGTGCTCTCAAATGCCCCCAGATAGACATACGGTCGCGCAGGCCTCTAAACTGATGTCAAAACAAACGAGGATTTATGCTTCCTAATCGAACAGATAAGCAAAGGCGAATCATCCTTGTTGCACGATTTTAAAATGGACGATCTTAGTAAAAGAAGCAACCAAATTCAGTAACACTATGCATGGTCTTGTGTGTAGCAGATGAAAACCCGGTGACTTTATGGAATACAAAATTTTCTCATACAGTCTACCACAAAATTAATCAAAGTCTTTCATACGAAATCAGAAACGAACTTATTTGTGTGTTTTTGTTACTACGATGACAAATGTGACGGCTTTGCCTAATTAGCTCATGAAAATGGGCCCAGGGCAATCGTACCCATCTCTACCTGAATAGGCTAGTACGTAGATTAGGACTGTCCTCTGATCGTAAGCATAATTTATCGTGGTAGATTTTCACTACAGCTACAATAAATCTTGCCATCTAAACGATTTGAGGCATTTATCGATTGCTAGTACTTAGCCGACCATGCGTCACAAAGACGACTGTGATCATGGTTTGCCAAAATTTGTGTTCAGTTACTTTGTGCCAAGGATGTTATGCAAATCATTAGCTGCTGAATTTAACGATCTTTTGAGTCTAGGTGGTCTAAACCGACTTGGATCGATGCGTTTCGAAACTATTATGCATTCCTTCCCTAAAGTGAATTATTTGGTCACGTGTTTGTACACGCGCATGCGCCAGCAATTATCTAATTGAATTCAGCATTCGCGTCAAGAAAGAGCTACGGTTTGTCAGCCTACATACCGACACGACACGGCATACTCAAATGCGCGAGCACACATGCACACACACAAACACACGCACACGCCTTCGCACAACGACACCAAGGCACATTTTGCATTAAGGCAAGTTTACTTCAACATTTGGATAGTTCGTCTGAGTAAAACACACTATCTTCATCTTCAAACGTTCAGGCAATGGCGATGCGAACAAGAGCTGTAATACAGAACAAAGATATGACAAGTGAACTGCAAGAAGATGCAATTGAAACGGCTGCAATGGCTTTGGAAAAATATCAGGTAGAAAAAGATATTGCTTCGTTTATCAAACGAGAATTCGATCGAAAACACGAACCCTGTTGGCACTGCGTGGTTGGGAAAGCTTTCGGAAGGTCAGTTTCAATTTGAATAGTACGTCCTTTTTGTTTGAATTGATACCAATCGATAGATAATACTCACGTGTTGAAGCTCGCCTGCTTATTGATTTGACGGATTTAATGTTCAAATCGTAGAACACGATTATGACTTTGTTTCCTAAATTTTCTTCATTCACAGCTGTGTTATGTACGAGAATCAGAGTTTCATCTACTTCTATTTGGATGGACGAGCAATTATGCTGTACAAGTGCGGATAACAAACTCTCTTCTCGTCCAAATTTTCTATCCGTTGTACATAGAGAAAATATGACATCGATTGTGTCTTTCAATTTCAAACATATCTTTTATTTGTTTCAATGACAACAAATTTGACATCATGTGTTGTACGAAACAAATTGGTTTGTGTTTTCAACCGGTTGCCCATTATGAAAACACCCGGACGCGGATGATGATTTTACCTCGATTTCGAAAATAGTTTTATTTTGCTCTGGTACACATACTTATTGAATAATAAAAATAAAGAAAAGTTATTGGACAACTAACATGATTCTGAAAAATAATGAATTCGTAAGTAGCATTGCGTGAAGATGAAAAGAAAACAAGATTTGTTCGAAAACGCACGACCAGTTTCGAAAGGGTTGTTGCCATTTTTCAAGTACGTTTCCAAGGCAGCCTAGTATTTGGGCACTCGTATTAATTAGCCGAAACACTGGAATCTCACTCTGTCCACGGTGATTCTATCATACGGTATAAATATTGACAAAAATCAAAAATTTCAACTGTTTCCTGTTTGGAGTTGGATTTTTTTTGTCTGACCGATGGGAACGTTTCCACGACTGATCACCGTGGTTCATAAAAGAAGCCACCAATAGAATCGCAATTTGTGTGATTCAACTAATATCTTAGTAGGAAACGAGAATAGTTTAATTTTCCAATTTTCCATGGTAACCGGCCTATGCATGAATAGGCTCGCGCATGAGACAGTAGAACGGATCGATTACTGGAAATCATATCCAAATACTTGTAAGTCACGTCATCCAAACTGCGATTCCAATCCCCGTCGCAACTGATGGTGGATGCTGAATACAACGGGGACAAGCAGCTACGATGTCCCGATGATGATTTAGTTTGCTTATTTCAAAATCACCCTTAGTCCGGATCCACATTTTGACTGAGGGGTAAAATTTCCGGTTTGTTTGTTTGATGAAAAAGACAAACCCTTGTCACCTACCGAGGGGACGAGAGGCGCTCGTATGATTTCACATAAACAAAAATTCGTTCTTTTTCTATACACACCTTGGAAAGGTCGGGCTCAACCCAGCAGAGATTTTTGTTGTCGCATTTCACCATCAAGCACAAGACAGACAGGCAAAAACAGCTGTTTGCTTCCGTATGACCGAGGTTCCAGGTAAGCATAAAAGAGAAATATAACAGTTACCTTGGAAATCCTTGGAAATCTGAAAATCACGATAGAGAGATGAGTAAAAAGTGACTTACTTGCTGGTTGCTAATTCCCTTGCGTAAAATGACCAATTTTTAATCTTGGAATTATGCTACATCGAGATACAATGCGCTAACGGACAGCAGTGTGAGCGACCAACATACAGCTCTCGTTCTCTGTCTTACAGTCCAGAGATTGTATAGTTTTTATAGAACGCAAACTAATCAAAATGATATCCACCCTGATATCGTCTTGTTAACTGTCAATCGATTGTGCTTTCACCTAGGTAACGCCCTTTCCTGCAAGCTCCATGGATGACAGTCACGTCGAGCTGAAACAAAAGTTCTGGTGGAGACAGACAGTTATTATTGGTCTCCTATGGTTAACACTGCACTTGGGACCGTCATCACTTACTGACTTTTGGGTCCGGTTTCTTTATTCAGCTGACGCGGCCAGTGTAACGATGTTCAACTCCAACCTGGGTCATTGATCCAGCATTCACTACTATTGCAGGAGTGATAACTGTTCCTGAGTGTGCGAAGAACATCTGAACAACCGAGTGGTTTGGTACGCAAGATCTCATCAAGTCGATGGACTTAGTTTTTGCTCCATGGCCAATAGTAGGTTTACATCTACACGAATTCTTTTCTAATTTGCCGGTGTTTAAAAACTCAGTAGAAGGACTTAGTGTTAGTTTGACTAGACAGGCTTAGGCCGTATGAAACTTGAAGCACGATATATTATTGAATTTCCTCTGCGGAGTCCTCGATTACAGCAAAATGTGCATTTCTTCATTCGCTGGTGGCACATATCCCAGAATGTGTTGGCAAGCCCATCTGTTGTCAGCACATTTTAAAGCTGTCCTAAACACGTACAAATCCTACAATGGAATTTCGTTTTATGGTGATAGACACGTGTCAACTATTTTATCCAACAACACAGTACTGTGAAGTACGCTCATAGAAATCACGTGAATACTAGAAAGTGACAAGTTCCAAAGGAGGCCAATCATAAGTTACCAAGTTTCTCTGGGAGCCTCACTTCACACAAGTGCCCCGGCTTCTGTCAGTTTATCGACCATGATAAACCCGCTAAAGTAGTCTTTATAGAACATAGAAGTTCTAGGTTTGAACCCTGTTGCTATCGGACATTTGGACAGGAAGCAGTCCTCAAGCAGTCTTTTTGGTACAACATAGTTACAAGATTAGACGGATATTGTCGTCGTCAGCATAGTTGTGACTCCGAAAATGCGTTGCAGAAAATAACCTGTCAGATGCAGAACATGGTGAAGCTTTTATTTGTCATTTCCAGTTTCATTCAATGAAGAAAAAGCCTGGAGCTACTGAAAATCAAAACTGGATGGTTTCCCGAGATTTGTCTTGATTAGAATAATCTAATTTGCTGTCATCGACTAACGAGGTTTCTAATGGTAGTTGTTCATTATAGAGCTGAGCTGAAAATTGGCAGTGAGGTTGAACATAAAGGATAAAAGCAATCAGACATGAATTAGTGGCCCCGCCGCCAGTCGATGTGAGGTCATTAATGTAGACTTATTCTAATCTAGATTCAAATTTCAACTCCAGAACCGGTCGACTTTGAAAAATTACCTTGGTAACGACCTTGAATTGAATGCTCTGGCGAGCATTTGGCTAGCTGATGCCTTCATTTTACTCACTTTAAACTTATTTTCTGTGCACGGGAATAGATCCTCACTTTGGATTAGAATGATAAAGTGCCCCGCGAGGCATTGTTTCTAAAAGGATTCCACCATTAAATCGATGGTTGTTACATAAGTGTCATGTAACGTCTAAATGGGTATTCGACTAGGAAGCTTTGAAACATCATGCGTAGCTGAAATTTAAGAGTAAAGTATTGAAAAGTCTCCAAAATACCTAAACAAAATGTACGCAGTGGCAATAGAGGATTTTTGAAGTGATCCGACCGACGGAAGTGGCGTTGGTTTTATTACTTTGATGCATTGTTGCTACTCATGAGTAGTCAAACATTATCTGCCTTCCGAAATTCCAATTTGTCCGAAAGTGGACGTGGCTCACTTTAGAAAGACGCAAAGCTTCATCTGTAAGTTTTATTGATTGTTGTACACAATGGTAAATTACAGTTTTATGCGGATTACAAAGCCCATATTATGTTACTCCTAAAATCCAATCATGGGGATCGGTAAAGAAGTATTGCGAGTTCTCTTCTTCTGAGGTAAATGTAATCATTTGGGGAATGATCAACGGATCTGTTGCGTGCAGTTTTGTTAAAAGGGAACGGAAGTATAACACAAATAGATGACATTAACAGATGGACATAAAACGAATACTAAATTCATCGGCCGTACACTCAAAATAATTGTACAATTATGTATAAATTTGATTTGTTCACCTCCAGATGTCACCTGCTTCATTTAAGATCCCCACTGTTTGCTTGAGTCAAATCAACTGCCCTCAGTAGTGAAGCCTAGCTCAGGAAAATAAAGAGAATACTGTTTGAAAAAAATAAAGGACAACATATTTTAGTCACCATAATCTACTTGAATTGATCAGCAGGGGAAGAAATTGCAATTTTAAAGGTCTACAACATTGAAAACAAATGAACCAAGGAGTTAGCTTGAAGTTGCTAGTCCACTTTGGCTGGTATTCGGCTCTGTTTCAAGTACTTTTGAGACAACAATGAAGAACATCCATCAGTTTTGAAATCCTACACGGAGGTTGCTAACTTCAGAAGCCCTAATCAGTCGCCTCCATTCTAATCCGATCCAGCCTTGGTTAGCCAAAAAAGAACGACCAAATGGCATCTGACCAGTCAACAGGATTCTCGTTTTTTGTCGAAACTAAGTGATTTATGCAGATCCTCTCTGATGGAAGCCCCCTCATTGTCTCCCTCTAGTCTCTCAATCACATGGTCTTTTATTCGGGCCTCGTTTCCAGAAGCACTCAGCCAGCCTCTGGACTTCCCAATAAAATTAGCTCACTCCCACATTTAACGAACTAGGGTGAATGGTTTACCTCGTTCCCGGATCGTCATTCATCTGGTACCAACAGACTTTATCAGGTAGTTTTTTTTCCGAACATAAATCTGCCTCACTTTTGCGTGACTCACCGTACCGAAGCCAAATGCCTTGAATTTCTGGCAAAGGCTCGTAATCTCCCCTTACGGGATCTACCAACACATACGTAACAAATCAGCACGTACATATTAAGTTGAATCAAATCTTAATAAATGCGATCAGTTCATTCAGTGCTGAGTATTCTGCAGCTACATTATCACTTTGGAAGTCAGAATGTTGACACTTATCAGTTAGATATTCTCAGTCCTGGTCTGTACGGACCTTGTTACGATTGGTGTGAAGAATAAGCGAGAATTTGTAGGTTTTGCTGAGTACAGATTGGGCTTTGGAGATGTCTGATTGAAAGCGGTGCGACTGATCAATAATTGCCCCATAAGATAAAAACTTGTGCCACTGTATCGGTAAGTTGGTTTAGGGAGAAAAGCAGTTGCGGTTCGCGGTTTTCAACGAAATACAACGGGAACACAGCAACAATGATGCCCGTTATCTATCTGCTTTGATCTCCATTAACGAAACAACAGTGCACCTCGTTTCGCGGACAGGAATCGCGAACAGGAGCGGGCAACCATTTGGGAAATCTGGCCGTCAGCGGGGTTTATTCAAACCAATGACCTTCTGGTTGGGACTTTCTGTTCCTGATTGCTTGATCACCGCCGGTGACCTATGAAGCAGGTGACGTTAGGAATTCGCAGAGCATTTCAGTGGAGAATCATGGATGTTAAATCCGTAGATATTACATATATATATTGCCAAGAATGACGCAACAAGCGTCATACGGACACTTTTCGCCCCCGTACGTAATTGCTTAAGGAATCAAATGCTCGAGTTTGTATTGACGAAAGTTGTGACAAAGTTGTCATCGACAAGCCATAACAGTCGGTGCCATTCATCGGGCAGATAAGCCAGACATTCATTCTGCGCTTCATTTTAACACTTATCTGTCTATCTCATCCGTGACGCATTATCAGTGCGATGGGGAGAACAAAGTGTGGTTTATTCAGAACAGTTTCCTGTATGTGTTTCCAGAAGCGCCAGCACTGATCGCTGTCTTTCAGCGCATTTTTAGACAATTTGATATGGTATCTAGAGGTTCCAACAATAAATCATTTTTGTGTCGTTTGGCACAAAGTTTCCGAATTTGAACTCTCTTTCCAAGTGCATCGGTAGATACTGAAATATTGTCGATAGGGTACCAACCAAATTTTGAATAGCATGTAGATTAAGTAGGGATTTGTTCTTGTATGAACCATACTCTAGATCTAGTTGTGCTTTCACCCAAACTATGTCATGTTGGGAGAAGTCTTTTCCACGAAACTTATGGTATAGTACAACAAGCATCCTGTTTCAGGTAAACTATCGTATTTTACATTGTTCATTTTTTTTAGGATTAAGGAAACCCCCCTAGCACGATTACAACCTGTTTTCCTCTATCCGCGACCGCTTTTATTTCAGTCCGCTTCTTGTACTTTATTTGTGTTTTAAAGTGAATAAGTTGGACGGACATAAGAAAGTGGGGCACATAATTTGATGATTGTCCTTTAAAAAATGGTAACTTTATGCATATTTTTCAGGTCACCACATTCCATGCGTCCGTCGGCAAAATGAACGGTTCGTCGAATCACCGTGTTCAGCCCTTTCCACTACTGCTCAGGATAATGATATTTCCTAGTTTATTGCTCGGTTAATCCATATCCACTGACACTCGAGGCATCTAATATTCCCTCGTATGCACCGGAAAGCACGAAATATGGGCAATATTACATCTCTGAGTTAGAAAAGAAGGACATATCGTTAGATTTTAACAGGGTTATAAATAATTTTTCACTTCAAGATGTGACTGAGTTCATTCCTGAAGGACGTTTACTTGTCACAGTTTATTCGTTTAATAATGAGTAAATGGTGGCATAACTTAGCTCAAAATCCGGAAGGGGCTAAAAACAAAAACTTAAACTGAGAGAGTTTTTTTCCTAATCAAACCGTTATTCCCTGCAATAATGTGCAAAATAATTTCACTATTTTTAGCTAGTTCGTTCACTGTCACGATAACAACGTTAGTGACTGACATAGCCCGCTCGAATGACTTTGACACAAGGTTAACTTTGATGTGAACTAGAATCCGTTCTAAGTGAGTATTCTCAGGTTCAGGATAAACCGAAGTTGTTAATACAAGTAAATGCAATTAATGACTGATCAAGTTCAGCCTGTAAGTGTTCACGGAGTCATGAGTAGAAAATTCAATGAAATAAGTGCCCTTGTTTGACAGTGAATATTCCTAGAATTTATGAATACAAACTAGAACAAATCCTAAGACCCTTCCATAACGTTTATGAACTTCTTCTGTTCTATTCAGATGCGTTAATCTTGACAACCGAGACCAGCCATACTTAACTACATTATTACAATCTACAAACAGGTGCAATAAAAGGGATCAGTAAATAAATTCATGACATGCGCTGAAGCTACTTTGTATGTCATAAGTGTAACAACGTTCATGGTAATCAAGGGAGAAGCTTTCAAGTGTACCACGGTCGGTGATTATATATATATATATATATTTATATCAAGCACCTACGGAAACAAGAGCAATCTAGGCTGTTCAAGTTATTTGCGGCCAATGGATATCTAGAATCTTTCATCAACGTTTGTATTCGCAGAAAACAGAGGGCAAATACTACGAGGATTGAATCGATCGTGGTACTTCCATACATACGGGGAATATCCGAAGCGGTCGAACTCATCCTACGTCCACTAGATATCAAAATTGCCCACAAACCGACCGGCACCCTGAGATCTTCTCTATTCAACGGAAAAGATCGCGTCGACCAGCACGACCAATCAGGGGTAATTTATGCCATTCCGTGCCTCGGATGTGACAAACAATTCGTCGATGAGACAGGCCAAAAATTACGCACACTCTTGCACGAACATAGCTTAGCCGTACGGCGCGCTGACCCACACTCGCAGATATGGAACCAGTGTGCACAAACAGGCCATGAGGTCAACATCAGCGACGCAAAAGTAGTCAGCCGGGCAGACAGAAAGGGCGAGCGACCGATTCTTGAAGCCCTCCACTCGAAAAACTCGTTCAATCGGCGTGTCGTGAATGAAAAGACCCCGATGCAGAGTAGAGAGACTAACAAACGGACAGTGCACAAAAACGAACGGAACTAGCGATCCCGTTCAATCACTCATTCACGTTTGACAATAAGTGGGTCTTTGGATCCAAACGTCACAATAAACGTTATAACTCGGTGTATGCCTTCTAACCTCTAATATATGCACGTATGCAATTGTGGTAGAGGCCCCAGTACTAGCTGAAGAAAACAAATCCTTGGCAAATACGGGTTTCCCTAACTATATTTGTTTGTAGTCTGTGATTAAGCGAACCAAATGTGGATGATCTTGGATGCATAGAATTTTTGGGAATGGCCTTAGGATTTGTCTCCGTAAATGATAACAAACTTGCCTGTCCAACAAATGCACATTTTGTCAAGTGTTCCATCCACGATTACGCACGCATTTATACGCGACAGATTATTTGTCACCTGGGGTCTTCGCGTTAAATCTGATCTAGTAATCACGGTTGAACGCAAACGGGAACTTCGTCACTTCGGAAGAATCTTGATTTAAGTCCAAGTTGACCTTGTCTCAAGGTCATTTGAATGCGATGAATTATTTGTTCACATCGTGTGCGGAAAACAGTAAAATCTTTTGGTGTCCATCGATTTAACATTTTGTATTCAAACTTTTCCAGCGGTTTAGACTAAATAAGGTCACTATTTGCATCCTACTGAACAAATAAACTATCTGAAGAGTATTAATTCCACGGATGAAATCAGTCATATCCGAAAGTGATCACAACCTCACTTTTATTTTCATTATCATTTCAGGACATGAGTTCTTTTCTCTAATCTTGTCGCAGATTAGTGCCCCTGCTTCATGCCTCGTCGTCCAGATAGACTTGAATAATATTTGAGCATTCTAAGTTTCACCAGAAATGTGGCGTGAATTACTCGCGCAACAAAGTGAGAATTATATAATTATCGCGCACAATATTAGAAAATTTGAATCACCTCAGTCAAAATTAGACGTTCATTTTATTGATGAATAAATGCCATACGGTGGCTCAAAAAACACGCAAAACGCACATTTCTATAGGAAAATTCTCCGACGCCAACAAACAGAATTTTCGTGTCTTCTTATTTCCGTCCAGCTTGTTCACTCCCCCTGATAGGGTGAATCTTGTCGTTGTAGTAACGAACATGTTTCTTTCATTCTAAGAAAGTATCTACTATAAAAAGACGACAATGTATTCGTACAAAGTGATTTATTTCATCCTGCCAAAATTTAATAAACACGTTATCCCGTGTGAAGTGGTTTTCGTTCAGTCTGACGTAAATCGGATAAATCTACACTCGGGTGGAGGGTATGCTTCATATAATATCACGCCCCGGTCTGAATCATGATTATTTCCAAATTATGCTCCGTGTCTTGGAGTGATAACTAAAGCTGGTGATGCGTCATGGTTAAGATGCGCATACGGTGTTTGAAATGAGATATCGATTAAATTTCTGATCAATTTGCTCACTAGATAGGTCCGAAGTATGCAGCTCATTACCGAAAAGATCTACCAGTTCCAAATGAATAAAAAGAAGACAAACTGAATTATTTGTTTACTTGTGCTGTTTCTTGATGAGGCGGTGAGTCTTTATATGAGGCTTGTTGCAAGAGTTTCTCAAGACCTCTTATTGATCCCGAATCAAACTGATTTAGTCCGTCCCAAGCATCGTTTGAGGTAATCGATTAACGATTTGATCAACCGGTACTTAAAGCGGTTTAATCGGTCGACTTAGGTTTCCATATTGTGTACTCACTGCCACCTATTCCACTTCTTCATTTTGTTTTCATTAAACAACGCCTAGACGTAAATTTTAAGCAGACAAGATTCACATCAGTAGACTCTTCCTAGTGATTTAACAAAGGTCATGGATCCCACATAGACAATTGGTAGATAGATAATTCTGATAGAATTGGTCTAGACTTTGATCTCAAATCCAAACAAGCGAGCCCGAAGTGGACATTGGTCAATTAATTCCCTACTAATACGGAAATTTTATGAACACAAGTAATGATGGAACAGTTATTCAGAAAAGAATCGAAAGATTGGAATACAATACACACGTAAGTCAACCATTAGTTTCTTCCTACCTACTTTCATGCTTTGAATTTAACTATCGGTTCTGTTCATCCATTCATGCAGTCTTCCTCTCTTCTTGCCCTGTATTTGACCAAAAGATAAATCTGCCTCTCATTAGAACACTAATCATTTCCAAGTCCTCAAGTACGCTACTAGTTCCTTTTGGGTCGCCAAAGCTGGTGGCTGTATTTTTGTTCATCCGTCCGGTAGCCCTCATCAAGCGGCAAATCTCAGATTTCCATAAAGCAAATTACAGCTCATGTGCACGAAATTTCGAATTTCATCCCTTAGTTGATACTTGTGTAGTTTGGAGCTCTAAAGTCACCGATGGCTCCGGATTAGCGTTATTTCATCTTCATATACTTGCTTGTCACGGACTCTTGCAGTAATGTTGCCGTTCTTGGAGGCTGAAGTTTTGCACCCAGGAATACCAGTGGAAAGCATGTGTAGCCGATCAGTTCACTGTAGTCAGCAGTTTATCTCGACCAATTGACCAACGCAAGCAGGTAAACCTGGCTTAACTGGAGACGGTTCACCTACTTTCGCCAGTATTTTCATCTCCTTCTACATTTTCTCATCCTTCCGACTTCCGAATAATTCGACCATTGTGACGTGACTATTAGGCTAACTCCAGCGATTCCGGCAGATTCCTGACCTCCTATCCTTGACGTGGTTCCTGTTTAACTTCTCATGTATACACGTTTGACTGTCTCAGACTTCACTGACATTGGTTCTAGTGGAAAAAATCTTTCTCAAACCTGAATAACCGGAATACCCATTGGTTCAATCATATGTCCAATAGTGCAAATGGCCGCTGGCATCCCTTGCAGATTCCCGACGCCCAACACCTCTTCGTTAAAACTAGAAACATGCTTTAGTCAACTACACAGGTCAAAGAACACTGCGTACCCTAAACCTCTGAACGTTTGGTCTTATCCCTACTGATGGTCGAAAATTATGGTCTCCTACCAAAGCCCTTTCTTCGAATTTTCATCCTTCCAATTACCTTCGCATCTGTAATGCTTCTGGGGACCGAGTTTGCGGGCCACAGAAGAAAACCGAAGATTTCGGTTTTCGATTCTGCTTCGATTACAATTTCTCCAATTGTTCTTCCTTCACGTTCTTCCGCCCTTTTCATTTATCCCGATTGTATGCCAAGTATTACCCTCACGAAATGTTGCTAAGCGCTGCTCGTTCTGGACATGTGCAACCCACTAGGTCAGGACAAAATTCCACTTATCTTTCTTGAACTGTGCGCCTCTGAATCAACCCCTCCTTTCTGCATTCTTGTCTGATTTTATCTCCAGAAATCTGCCCGTGTAATATAAAGGAAATATCTAAATCTTTCTTATGTTCACACATGGTGATCTTTGCGAGCCGAAAGGCAGCCGTCCAAATTCCCTAAAATCTCTGATCAACTAGGATCGCTTTTCAGAATTGGGAGATTACTAAGCAACGGTTCCCGACCTTGTCGACCCAGCCGTGATCAGGCGACACCAATCTCACACTCCTAGTCGACTGTCATCCGTGGTCATGGTGAAATATGCTTGGGCTCGCTCGACTTTCCCAAGGCATTCTACCTAGTTTGGCAAGAAAGTCTACTGGCAAAACTGCCCGTTTTCGGATTCATTCCGGCCCTAGTTTCTTGGACACCAAGATTCCTCGATAGGTGAATCACCTCCACCCGGGACGATGGGGGTTCTATGTTGGCTGTTCCACTTCACGGTCCCGTACTTGCGCCCACCCTCTTCCTTCTGCCTATTAAGTATTTTCTAACTATTATATTCACTCTAGAGAAATTCTTTGTTTTCTGCCTTATCCTACCACTCGTCATGCAAACAATTTGATTAGTGTATCACTGGACTTTGATTCCGAACCTTTCTCCAGCTGGAGTTCCTAAAATCACATCGATTTCGTTCCTTCAAAAACTCCTCTTATTTGCTCTTGAAGTTCTTTCATTCACTCATATTTGTGACAGTCTACGAACCACAAAATATACCTGTCTTCTTGGTTCATTCGGACTACCTCTGCTTGCTGATTCCTTTCCACAAACTGTGTAATACCTTGTGTTTCAAGAAGAGTTGTTCTTACTTTGTATCAGATATTTCTTCACCTTTCATCTCATCTTATCCTGATTTTCAAAGCCAAACTCCGCTCCACACCCGAATTCTGCCGTTATGTCCAGTTCAGTGCACAGTTTTATAGCTGATCGGTGGCTCTTCCGCAGCGTCCAGCCTGCTTCCGCTAGCCCATCGTTAGTCTGTTGCTTCGCTATCCCCGTTTTTTGGAGTCTGCCGCGTCCTTTTCTCTACCTTAACCGATTCTGACTTGCCTTATCGCCCTTAAAAAGCTTTTAGGCAAACCATTTGCCTCGTCTATCAATGTTTAAAAACACAAGCAACAAGTCGGTTCTCACGTTAATGTTCTCCAGAATCCTTTTTATGATATTCCATTCGACTGTGGGGCTAACCGCTAAAATCTCTTTTTGTGTAGTTGAATATTCGGTAGTTGGAACTCAATCATTGAGCAATAATTCATGGTTGTGCACGCTGTTACAGGGGATGTATGCGGCAGATAATAGTGTATACATGCAGTATAACAGCCCCGAGTTTAGCATACAATAAGAATTTTACGCCCAGCCCAAAAAGTGATGATCTCCAGTTTAATCAATTGCAATAGTTTTACCGGTGAAACCAAGTTTAAATTTGGTAATCTTTGTTCACATGCAATAATATTCCATAGGCAATAGTCGTCCTTCGTTTGTTCCTCGCTTGTATTTGACTGTGTATGCATTTCCTAAGTATGGTCGTGTTAGAAATTCTGTCAATGGAGCTTTTAGACTCGTCAGTTTGCCGTCCGTGGAGCAAGAAAATAGCCCGTGTAATATTTGCAAATGTTAGGTTTACAATCCAGTAGCTGTTTTTAAGTGATTAAACCAAATACATTGCGTGCTGGTACACCAAAAAGATGAAAAACGGCAACATACCAACAGTATGGCGGATGTCTCATACCCAACTGGCTTGGCCAATTGGTGGTTGAGGGTTTGGTTACGTGATCAGTCCCACTCGTGGACCATTCATTATGATGTCTTAGAATTACACCGGTTGATAAAGGGGCACGATATCACTCAGGGCTGAACCGGTAAAAGGTCAGCCAGTTTTGGTAGCATTTACGCGTCCGAATAGTTCGTCCGACGTTTGAGCTTAACTTACGAATAGTCTAACATGTGCTATTGCAACACACGCTAACGGAAGATTGAATACCGTTGGGCTGATAAATTTTATTGATTGCACCAAGAATTTGCTCTTGATTGAGGCCGTCAGTGGTAAATTACGAACTCGGGACGTGGGAGCCTTTTTGTATTTTGGATGATATGACCTTACTTCAATTGGTAGAAGCTTGGGGCACATGTTCGAGCCATCCGTGATCCAAATAAAGATCACAAATTACAATCTCCCTGTTACCAGGAGATCTTCAGTCGCTGTCCAGCATCACGAATCGATTAGAACGACAATTCACACTCACGTTCAGAATAAGGGATGCAAGAAAATTGCTTCCGATTACGGTTAAACTGAGGCAACGCGTTTCGTATTCTAATCTGTATGTAAAATAAAAATAAATGAACGCGATTGAACCACGACAAACAGATGTTTTTTCCACAGTTACCTTCCCTTTATTTGCGTTGCTACCTCCTTTCAAAACGAAACCGCGTCATCTTAGGTAAAGAATGCCTACCAACTGACATCTTCCAGAAGCGGAAATTAACCAGGTTTGGGAGAATTCCAACGTGTAAGCCGAAAGACGGACTGTGTGATCATTTGCTCGTTGGCAATCCACAAACAAAAGAGGAACAAAGAAGACCTACACATGGGCAGATCAATTAAGACCATATGCCATTTTGATCTAAACATAAGCACCAAATACGAGTTGGTTAAAATCTACTTGTTGAGGGTTTTGCTCGCGATTCGCGCACCAGTACGCGAAAGGTATTCATTTTTACTCAAAATCCCCAACCAAGACACGTTTTCTCATCAGTTCCGTCGGGGTAGAATATCTAGCACAAACTGTAAGCCTGGATAAAAGATTGTTTGAAGTCCGATCAATAGGACCAAAATTCTGTTGTCCATCTGACGAAACTAAACAACTAGATGTGGAGGTTGGATTTGAAAATCTGTTCATTCAACTTTCGAATCTGATGCCGTCCTCTCCGGAATGTTTGGAGAAACTTAAATCCTGTTTTGTCAATTCATGTTACCAATCTGTCACTGATTTGCATGGTTACTGTCCGTTAGGTCACAGCGATCGACCCCTACTGATAGATGACTTCTCCGCAGGTAGCCTAAGTACGACGAAGGCTTTGGATATGACCTACAGAGCTTGATTACTTGGTACATTTTAGTAGTAGGAGATTGAATGTTTTCATGACATAATTCACCATGTGATATCATCGCCCGACTCACCATAAAGAAACCATGGAAGCACTGTACAGCTGTTTCATTCTTGTTAGGAATCATCAGCAGTGCACATCCTAACAAGGATGAAACAACTCTACAGTGCTTCCATGGTTTCTTTATGGTGAGTTGGGCGATGATATCACATGGTGAATTATTTCATGAAAACATTCAATCTCCTACTACTAAAATGTTACCAATATCGTGACAACAGACGAGTAAAGCGAGGATTGGTAACGCCTGAGCACTTGAAACGTCTAAAAGAACTACAAACAAACGACGAAATAATGTTGACCAAACCAGATAAAGGAGCTGGTAGTGTTATCATCAATAAGTTGGACTACATTGAGAAAATGAATAGAATACTGGGCGACGAGTCAGAATTCACAAAGACTTCAACCGAAAAGGATAGAACACCTCAAATGGAAAAATCAGTTTCTATGAGATTACGAACTCTAAAGCGGAATGCAATGATTGATGCCTTAACTTCTGAGCGGATACGACTCACAGGTACAACAATTCCCAGATTGCACGGTCTACCGAAGATGCACAAAGACGGAGCTCCGATGAGGCTTATTTTGGACACGTGTTATTCTCCGTATCATGCTTTATCTAAGTGATTAGCCAGCCTACTGGAACCATTGAGGGCAATCATTCCTAGACATAGTGTGCGCGATACAATTGATCTCACAGAAACTATTAAGAGCCTAAGTCTAGAGGGGAGCAGATGTTATCATTCGATGTAGATCCTTTGCTTACAAATGTTCCTACCAACAAAACCATTAGTTACATTTGCGAGTACATTCAAGATAACAACATCTCCATAGGGATCCCATTGGATGAACTGAAACAGCTACTCTTTGTGTGCACCAAAAATGTTCAATTTCAACTCAATGGTGAAATGTACCGGCAAAAGGACGGAATGGCAATGGGGTCTCTCTCCTCTGGGACCATTGTTTGCTGATATCTTTATGTCCACGCTGGAGAATAATTAACTAAGCTCACCAATCACGCACTGTATTGTATACAAACGTTATGTGGATGATATACTATATGTTGCAGAGGGACATGTGGACATAAACCATATGCTACACACTTCTAACCATGTCCATCCAAACATACGTTTTACACTCGAATAAGAAATCGACCATAGCTAAGCATACTTAGATGTGTACATAAGGCGATGGTAGGACGGATCTGCACAACTATCAGTTTATAGAAAGGCAACATGGAACGGACAGTACATACATTTTCACAGCTTTGTGCCGTTATAAGCGAAGAGGAACCTAATATGCTGTTTA
>LUCM01004682.1:119749-131795 GCA_008360955.1 Fasciolopsis buskii | reverse complement strand
GAATCTAGTTTTGAATTTGAGTGAATCGAATTTTGACGTATTCACAAAGTACTACTGACAACACGCATATGGGTACTTACACTCCCATACTTTCTTTCGTGATCACACATTGCCACATACGACCGGGATAAAGACGATCGAATTCTTGTTTGAGATAGACGGCCATTTGCTTCAATGTTTGACATTTACCCAATGCGAGAATAGTTGTCCGTACAGCTTGAGTTTGGATTTCTTTGGGTAACTCGCTTCGTTTGACAATTATGCGGGAATCTGTCGTCATTTTGGTTTGTTGTGTGCACGCGCACCCAATTGTACGTGAGATTTTCCAACCGGAATCGGCTGATCCGTTATTTTATACCAATTCCTTCTCAGCCACATGTGGAGAACAAACAAGGCAGATGACAAAAACCCAAAATTTAGGCGACGGCATCCGAACGGCTTGTTAAATTTACGCTTACGTAGACATGCGCGCGCACACACACACACACACACACACAAGGAAGCGCAATGATGCAATCGCGTACAGACACGACTTGTGGGAATTGGTCATAAGTGTTTTCCGTCAGAGAGTGGTTTTAGTTTTCTTTTTGAAGAATTGCAGCCACAGCAACTGTACCACAGGGTGTGTGCTCAGCTTACCCGATTTAGCCACAAAATATCGATCAGTACCTGACCGGAATGCAACCAATTTCTTACACGGTGACCTCACACGTGATAGTCGTAGGATTTCACCACACAATATGAATACCATAACATATGTCCATCAAAATGTTTTCTGATTAGCACGTAGAATTAGACAGCATAGGAATGACAAGATTTTGTTGGTTCGCATAGTAGCTGAATGATAAATCAGTCAACTAAATGGTAGGGATATCCGGTGTTGGAGAGAGCTGGATCACAGAACTAACGGTGACCACGTTTAACGTTGTTTTTTTCAAGTGTATGGGTTAACTGATTTAAGGCCATTTCAAGAGCCTAACATATGCCGCAAAGGCTGGGCACTAAGCCAGGTTCCATAGATGCGTTTGAATGAATTAGAAACAAATTCCGAGGAAGTCTGGTGAAAATTGTGTAAAAAATTAATTCAACAAACCCTGTCACAAAATGGCATCACACTGAGACTTTCCACATTACATTCCAAAACTTCAAATGCAACTCGGATGAGTAAAAAATCCATACGTCCACCTCAAAATCATGTTTACAACCGCGAAATTCGAATACTATTCGGCATATTTAAAAGCAACTAAGTGTGTGGACAAATACGGACCACTGGCCTCTTCTACGAATCAATCATTATGCATCAAAACGGTTTTATAATGAACATGAAATGGATAATTCTCCTTAGGTTTTAACATTTGCCAGTGGACAAAGTAATTTAGAATCGAATCGATTCTCTTTCGATTAATTTGCAAACACTTCCAAACCACATGTCTGGGCATCACGAATCTCGAGTGCGTATCACGTGACGGATGCATATTGTGTCTCCAAAATCATGGGACCTTTAGCCAACAGCACTAGTGAACACGGGACAATAGTCGCCAATTGAGTAACTCAGTCGTATCGGATGATGAGGCGTAAGGGGCTTTCGGGAATGAACATAAATAGATTAGACGATAGATGTTTTTGCCGGCAAAATGTACGGTAAATACATCCACAGGAGTGGCCTTTGCACCTTAAAAATGATCGTGAAATGCGCACAAAATTCCCCGTCAAAGATAGACGGGGATCAAGATCAAATCATTTCTAATCTGCAGATTGTCACTATATTGACCGGCTAATTAAATAATTCCTTGAAAATTACCACTGAGCACATTGAGAAAACACAAGTTGGCGAAAACGCTCGTTTGCAGTGATTCGTACTCATGTCATTACATCATTATATATCTTGACAAAAATTTTCACTACAGGAAGGATTGGATTAGTCAGATACAAATATGGGTGGGGAAGGGATTTGTGGTGTTATATGCATAACCTGAATACACAAGAATGTGTTGTTAATTGTTTTGTTGCCTAGAATTTGTATTGGGACGGAGGGTGGACCAGGGGAGTTGAAGCGCAATCACAAATTGTTTTTGAGAACAAAGTGGAGGATTGTGAAGACGGATTGCGACAGCTTCCGCAGTGCTCAAGAGGCGACACTTTGCCAACCTGGATTGTTGTCCTCTGACCTTATACAGGGTCCGGAAAGCTTGCGTCACATTCACGATGTGGTTAGTCTGTGCTAGATGTGAAACGACTGCGCTATTAAGTGACTTAATTGTTCCAGTGCCTAACCATGCCGGGTGGTGCTCACGGATGCGTTCAGACAAGCGCTTGGTCGTGCGGCCGATGTACATTGTCCAGAAATATTCCAGAAATATTCTGTTATTTGTATGGAGTTCTGTTAATGTGATTTGATGTTTTGAAATGTTTTGATTACGTCTTTTGTCATGTTAGAAAACCAAAGCGCTGCTCAACTTATTGACCATTGAGCCTACTACGGAATTATCACAATTCCCGATAGAATCTAATTCGCACTGATTCGAAAAACCACAAGAAAAGTGGATTAAATTGCTAATACTTCGTGGGCTATAGTTTGTCCTCATTTAGCATGCAACCAAAGCCTCCGTATGTGTCCACGTGAGATATCGATTAGACGAAAGAACCAAAATGCTCCTACGTTTTTGATTACAAAATGGGGCAGATTGTGCCTAGCCGGCACGTTTTCCTTAAGGAGTTTCAATTCAAATCCCAAAATCAAGTTATGTAGCACTTTGTGGTGGGAAAAAGCACATTTCCAATCCATGACACTTTCTTCAACCTAAGAAAGAAATACGAAGAAAAATACGATTGTTTGGGAATTCTGTCGGAAGTTATGCAGGTGATATCTAGTTTTCGAACAATTTTTACGCATTCCAATAATCTTAACGTGATCCCTTAATAACAACCGCAGAACCCTTTTTTGTTTGATATAACTAAATTTACCAATCACGATGGCCATGACAGTCCTCAGACGAGGCAAATTTTGAAATTCGAGCGCCATCAGAGTACTATGTGTAGACATTTTGCCATCCCGGGTAATAGTTTTGTAGTTGCGTTCAACATGGGTAAGGTGTGTCAGCCTAGCACTTCCAAGTAAGTATGACCTTGGAGAATGACCAACTCATCACTGTGGCACCCGAGAGACCCACCGAATTTCCATCCCACTATATCACTTTTGTCTCTGTGTGGATTCCGTTGCCCTCATAGAAGTGTTGCCATGACTGCCTCCAACTCTCAAACTGGAATCTCAACAATACTGTCATCCGCCCAAGTGATCGATTCCCACTTTTGGTCTCTGAATCCACACACACACACAGACACCGGCACACTGTGGGCACGGTTGTCGATGCCGGGCCGGTCGATAGCGAAACACGGCCGTGTCTAGCGGGTCGAAATCCGTACTCGTTAGATCAACTTTGACTTGCCAGTTTTTCGATCACAGACACATTGCATCCGAATAAGAGTCTGCGACCCTTAGCCTAACAATTGCATTGTCTGCTCCGATCATTTCGCATCGTTACACATTTTGCATCTCAAGATTTGAACTTTGGCCACGGTACGCTAGTTCGTGCAAGGGTAC
Source organism: Fasciolopsis buskii (assembly GCA_008360955.1). Taxonomy (NCBI): domain Eukaryota; kingdom Metazoa; phylum Platyhelminthes; class Trematoda; order Plagiorchiida; family Fasciolidae; genus Fasciolopsis; species Fasciolopsis buskii. Next base: position 128,194 of record LUCM01004682.1, on the reverse strand, counting down.
AACTACAATTTGTTGGACTGGACTATCCCGAAGTGACGGGGTCGAGTCGTGGGGTCATCGCGGCGCATTCAAAGAGAAGTAACAATTTAGCAGCCAGTTTACAAGTTCACCTAATCTCAAATCGCATATGGCCACATTCAGAGGCCTATATACCCAAGTGCATTAATTCAGCCGGTCAAAAGGCAGTTCATTTTGGAATTGGCTGCTGGTACGTGTTGAAATGACAGTAAAGTATGTCTAATTTACTTAAGACAACGTATAAACTACATTATATATATGCATATACCTGTATATGTATTGTACTTTATCTATGGGACATTTCAAAGGGTTGGGCCAGTTAAAGTTATCCAAATTCTCAAGCTTCATACATAATTCGATGTAATGGCATGAATAGGAATAAGTGAGAAGATGTTTTGACGAATTGTGTCTTCTTTCGTTGACTAAATCATCTCGGATGCCCGAAAATACAGAAAACATAGAACAAGTGTGTTGCGATCATGATAATCAAGGTAATTGCCTAAGCCAAATCTCTACCAAACTGACTGATGTTCATTGATTTGTTTTACTTGACTTCTCTTGGACGTGTTCAAATGAATCGGAATAAGAATCGATTGAAGTAAACTTAAATCTAACTAGTCCATAAATCCACTATATGTGTAACTGCTTCGTGTCTTTTATGAATAATCATCAGTCAGCATCGGTTGACCTCGAGCTCGAAGAGGATTTTGTCAGCCAAATGTGAAAGAAGTCAGGCTGATGGTGTTATGTGGCATTATATTTCTCTAACAGTAATACTACAGGACCAATGAACGTTACTTGCATGGATAGACTTGTATAAATGTGACGTTGGTGTAGAGAAAAGTAAGTATAACACAAGCTTTACACGTGGTCAATGAAGTTGGTCAGTTACAAATTCACTCATCGTAATAGCACAGCACAGATTAAGAAACTGTTTGAGACATTAGGCGTGAAATATAAAACATGCGTTCATGTTTGCGTGTGCACAAGGACAAGCGCTAACTTTGAAAACTTATGTCGATCAGATATTTCGAAAGTAGGAAAAGAATTCAAGCCAGTTATGGATGTTCATGACTAAATCTCTATTTTACCGAGCATGTTTTATCAATCAGACCAAACTCTGGTGTATGTTATTGACTGAAGAATAGTCGGAATGCGGTGACATTTCTTTAGCTAAGAACATGAATGCCGTTCATCAGGCATGCAAGCAACTAATCCAGTACCGTTGTAACACATCCGACAGACATGATGCACGTCATGAACGAGGACACGATCAAGGAGTTCTGCAGAGTTGTACTGAGCGATTCAAAGGTGGTCAGGCAAAGACAACTGGAAATTTGTGAACCTGTGGTAGTTCATTTTTACAATTCATCTTCATGTTCTTAAAAGTTATTCGTGGAATCATTCCTCTCATCTTAGCTGAGCATAGCTAGTTACTCACAAGGAACCGGTCTACCCACATATACTTCTGACATAACCGGGTCTTCGTCGAATTCAACCTGAGTGCAATGACTCACTTGACTCCAAATCAAACTAATCGTTCTGTCCAACTCCAAACCAGAACATAAAAATGTCTTCGATCTTTCCTTTCCCCGATGATGAAGTTGCCGAAACAAGCTCGCTCTGTACTGCTTTTTTCTCTGCTGCGCCCTGGAAATTTTTAAGAATCTTCGTCCGGCGCGGAGCCTTAGCCGATCGCAATCAAATCGCGAATGCTTTTGTGTAAACTAAAGGGGAAAAAATTACTTCAATTCTGTCTACTTCTGTGTTTTGTAAACCAGCGACTGAATTCATTGTGGCGGAAGGGAGAAAGTGATTCTCGCAACCGGCTTTCAATTGGGTCAATGAACACGGTTTCAGATGTACTGTAGCCCGACCCATTGGCCGGCGATGGCCAAACGGATAAGGTCGTGGCGTTTGAACGAGAAGGTCGCGGGTTCGAATCCTCCCACCGCCGGTCAAATTCCCCACTTGGCAGCCTTTCGCTGGCCACGGCCCCCTTTCTGAAAATTGATGTACATTGCTGTGTCATTAATAAAAGACGTAAAAGATTAAAGAAATATATTGTGCTACATGCTACCACCTGCGACGACAGTTCATGTTCATCGTATCCAAAATTCATTCGATGGTCAAGTGAGTTTGTTGCAGAATATCGCAGCGTCTTAGGCTGCCTTGCGGAATTCTCATATCCGACCACGTTTTGTCTTTCACCAATCTTTCCACGTTTTTCACTCTCTTTGTTACCGTTGTTATGGGCCCAAAATGATCCCACTCAAACTCTCTCCTAAGGGATTTTTCAAACTTCTAGTCAACTCAATGAAAGTGGGATAATTGTTTCGCTAAAATGTGGTTTCCCCCTGTGACGCATGCTCTGATCCTATTTAGTTAGCTATCGATAGCATCACGTGGCCTTGTTGCATGTCCCTAATATCACCTTCGCTAGTCGGTGTGATGTTAGTTGTATTTTATCACACATTGTTTCGTTATCCCAACGGTTATTCACCACCAATCACTGCTAAATGCGTCGGTCTACTCGATGTTCTCGTCTTTTTTCTGTACCAATTGCACATCTCGTCACTAGTTTTTGTACAACTGAGTTTATGTCTTCTTTTGGAATGTCAGAGTCGTTTGCAACGACTGGATTTAACTTTCTAGTATGCACAAAGTCGCTAGTTGATCGCGATTTTACTCAGTCTATCTTCATTCACTCAAACCGTGATGGTCATCCATTGGTGCAACACCTAGGACAATTCACTCTCAAACATCATGGCACTGATTTCCTGTCGCCCTGAATTATCAGTGACTTGCGATATGTCGATTCTACTGGTGTCTCTCAAGTACATGAATATGTACAACCTACTCGTATACTGGGATGATACTTTGCGAGCGATTCCATTTCGTTTATCTTTTGTCTCGTACGTTCCACCTCTATCGACACAACAGAGTGGACCATTTTCAGGACAAAGCAAATAGGGCCGCTGCGAGGCTGCTGAAATGCGCGAGTGAACAGCCATGATAGAAAGACACGAACTCAGAAAACTCATTTGAACGTCATGGCACTGGTCACAACTTTTGGCCGATTAATCACGTAGAATATGAACACGTTTGATACAACTTACTGTTCAAGTCCTCAAAATTACAAACTGAATGTCCTTCATAAACCTAGTCGAAACACCAGGACACATGGGGTGCAATTCACTTAGTCCGAAGCCGTGTTTCCTAACGTTTCGGAAGATTAACAGGGCTAGAATTTTCTTTGCTTACATACGTTACTTTTATAAATCATGTCCAAAAAATGAAGCCCAAATCCTACACAAATCTGTATTGCCCAGTCACTGTGTCCTTCAACCAGTACATTCTGTCGATGCGTACCGGAACAAGATAGGATGGCCATTTGGCCATGGGTGAGCCCTCACTCATCGACACTGTCTTTTTTCTAGGCTGTTTTTGAGAAGTAAAAATCATTGCGCAATTCGTATTGCAAAATAATGCCGTTAGTTTATTCCATTCAGTCCTGTTTATTTCTTTTTACAAACATATGCTACTTACTTACCTTTGCCAACTGACCAACTGACCAACAGCAAAAATAAAGAGGATGGGGAAAAAACCAGGCAATTTTTATTTATATTGGCACAAGCGGGCCATATGCATATATTTATATATATATACATACATGTTTATGTATCAGTCTGAACAATTTGTTTAACACGTGCGGTAGAGTAGAACTGCTCGATCACCAAGTCTGAAGTCGACAAAATGTTCCGCTTCGTGACTGATGAAACTGAAAAAGGGAACAGAAGCGTAGCACGTGGACATGCGAAATATGATTAATCAAGATCTATCCAGGGGAGAAGGTCGAGTCACCAAGAACTCTCGCCCAAAAATATACTAAATGAAATCTGATCAATCTAATAAGAAATTCTTAGCAGTATCACAAATTGGCAAGTACAAGATGCATTGTAGAAGGGTATATATATATATGTGTATATATATATATATATATATACATATATCGAGAATTACACGCCTACTCTGGTCAACTTACCTTCCATAGTCTCGGCCAACAATACAATGCCATGTTGCATTGTATTTCTTGTCAAACTGTCGTTTGATATACGTGGCCACGTCACGATTTTGATCGAATTTTTCCATTGCTTCGACAGCTGTGGTTACAGCTTCTTCCAACATCTCGTCATTCATTGTACATCCTTCAACAATAGCACGTCTTTCTTCCATTACTGATTACCTAATCAGGTCGATTGAATTGTCAAGTAACTTATGAAATATGTTTTCTACTAACACGAAGTGTGTATGACTGAACGAAGTAAATCGGAAAGATTTAATACAACATTGCTTATTGATTATTGTGGTTTGTTGAAACAAATTGATTGGTAATGAACCCATCTCATAAGTCACTCGAAGTTGAACAAAGTAGATATGTTTAATGTGTATAGGTCTACGGATACGTGGGTGGATGAATGCGCAAAGTTGTATGTACTTGGTCATTCGACTTCTCCGTGTATGTCTGCCCGTGTGTGTGTTTGTGTGTGTGTGTGTGTGTGTTTGAGTTCAAACGCGTTCATGTTTGTGTCACCCAGCAGGTGTGCTGTTGAATTTCATCCGTTCGAAGAAAGAGTAAACCAACTCAATGATTATGCACGTGCTGGCCTGTCGGGTTCATGTTTTGTTTTCTTAAATTCACATGCACAATTAATATCACAATACGTTTTGCAGAAACAAGTTATCATGTTTCCGTATGCATCGATTTTGTACGATTGTCGTTGCCAAGAACGAAAAAGATATATTGATAACTGCCAGATATTCTTCATCCAATGGACCGGGAGTCATCGTGAATTATGTCATTAATTCACTCAGGTATTCATGTCCATCAACCCTGCTCGTTTGATACGTGCTAAGTCATTTGGGATGTGCCGAGGTCAGTGTAACGATTTAACTTTTGAGTTATGGCCTGCATATTCGTTTTCGACAGAACGCATGTGCATTCGTGAAGTAAATGAATCTAGACTGTTAGGGTAACTTTGTGAGTTTGGTGAATGTTCTTCATACCACCAACTTGCAGTTAGATGAATTATCGACTTTGTGGAAAAAGCAAATTGTAATCGTTTGTAAAACTGAAATATTTAGGTTTTTTATGACAGGCGATTAACTTCCATGTCTTCTTTTCAAGTCTTGCTCGTTAATCGTGAAGGGGAAAGTAATTAGTACTACTGCGGAGTGAATAGGGCACATTTGTAGTAGAGCTACTGGGCTTGATCATTCGGAACGTTTCTTGCTTGCCCCGGATATAGTGTGATCAAAATTGATGAGAACAAGTTGTGAAAACTGCCTCGCCATGTTGCTGTGTTTGATAAAGCATTCGGGAAAGCAAACATGAGTAGTATGACTTCACATTGTTACAAGAAATGACTCATTATGCATCATCAACACAGTACTCGTCCTTAATTAGTTATGGGAATAGCCGTTGTAAGCGATTTCGTGCTTATTAGCTATGCTGTGCATAAACACAACGGTAAAACCGCGATTTGTCTTTTAGGGTGCTAAATAACTAGGAAGTTTTACACAAATCCCTACGAGTAGTTAATGAGCTTGTTTCGATTTGATTTGACTAAGCTTATCTGAAGGTCATATGCGTGGGTCAATATAATCTAATAGTCGATTAGATTCTCCCGTCACGATTTCGCGCTAGCTTTCACGCACGATAGGCCTATGTAGACAGGGTCATCGAAGTTCAATTCGTGACACTCTAATCAGATTAATTCGGATGAAGCACTGTCAAGACACATGATCCTAGGAAGTTCAAAGCGGTTCAGAAATTTGTAGTCTAGAGGAGGCAGACCTTCACGATAAGCCAAAGAAACAGAGAAAGTAACAGTACTCATGTCATGGATTGTTGAACCATTGAAAGTCGACGGAAGGAGCTTGCAAAGATGGATTCAAGTGTCCACAAGCATTACGGAGATTACGAACCAACTCCTGGGAGCGAGTGACAAGGAAGAACGTTTAGAGCGGAAGGCAAGTTCCATGCAAAGATCTGCCAATCAAACTATAATTCTTTTAGGACGACAAAGATCCCCGGGTGTGGGAGGCCGCCTCCACCGCTACGAGAGTCCTACGATATGAAATCCGTCGAGAACGTACATGTCTTTTTGACAAAAAAAAGAATTTCTATTAGAAACGCACCAATTTTTCAGAGGTTTTAAAATAACCGGACAGTGTCCTGGGATGAGAATAGTTATATTCATCCACCTAATGTTGGTAGCGTCTCACGAATAGGTGGATGTGTTGTCCCATATGTGCTCAAATCAGTAATGTTCTGTTCCCGAGAGAGAAAGAGAGAGAGAGGGACAGACAGACAGACAGACAGACAGACAGACAGACAGACAGACAGACAGACAGACAGACAGACAGATCTGTGAGGGAATGGTATAGCAATTGGTATTGCGCCCGAGCCTAGCAGCTGTTTCATTGATAATCGGTGCGTGCGCGACGCTGGACCGTGGCAGACAATACGCAGGCGTGGCGTCGGTTGAAGGAAAGAGTGCAAATATCCAAAAAGAAGGCCATAACATGATCTGCTCCAACCAATCAGGATGGGAAGATCAGGATTCCACAAAATCGCAATGAATTAAATCGCGTGAAATAAATCGAACAAGAAGGACCAATCAAAGCGCGACCCGGACAATCGACGAAATAATGGCTGTCGCACAGGCGCAATAATGCAAGGAATTGAACCTTTATGATGAGTTTACTTATCAAACAAAAATCTCTGTTTTCCTGGTGGACTCTGGTTGTTTTCATTTGAGATAGCAGGAATGGACGATAAAGATCTAGAGATAGGATGGGGATTCTGGAGAGCAAATTTCGAGAGAAACGACAACAGCAGACAAGAACACCGCCGGGATTAGCCAGATCCGATCGCTCAGTTGAAGGTGTTGGGGCGATCTATTGGTAAAATTCAACCGAAGACTTGAACATTTAGCTCGTTTGGGAGGATTTGAACTCCTTTGGATTCGGTTGCAGTAGAGAGGAAGGGGTTATCAACTAGTTTCTTTACTTATAACTACTTTATTATGAAACATACTCTCTCTTATTTTGCCTGGATTTCTGCATCTGGCTCGTTAAATACGTATTTCTTATTCCCGTTCATTCACGTGATTATTGTTATCATTGGGAGATGTTATATTTTGCTTCCGTGTTCATACATTTTTTAGTTGGGTTCATGACACTCTCATAAAACCCTCCTTCATTTTTGAGTTCATTCAAAGGGCATTCAAATCTCCACTTCGCTTGTTCTGATTGGTTCGTCTTAGTATGATGCCGTTTTTATCGCCCTACTATCATGAAGTTCAAATACCACACATATCAGCAACCGGATGGAAGACAGTACACTGTAGCTAAAAAATCGGCAATGAAGTATCAACAAAATGTACAGGATTAAGTAAGCGACAGAAGGACAGTATTAGTCAGTCAACTGACACGAGTGAGGAAGACAGGCCAGCACCGAAAAAACTAATCGGATTTCGGGTTCTTGCCTCACAAACCGACAACTTTTGCAATCAGATCCAATAGGGCAACTAGCAACCTGTTAGTAACACATGCACTGAATAAACGAAACGATTAGAGGGAAAATGAAAGTGTTTTGTTTCGATGACCTAGAAAAGGCCAGCAATCGATTGAAAACGGAACTTTTAAGCCTGAGAACCGGTGGGACTGCATGTGGATAAGTTTTGATCTGAGTAAATGTAATCGATCCTAAGAAAAATTCCTTCGATCAGTAAGAATAAGACAAGTAAGCAAGATTGGGAAGGTAATTTATAGATAAGTTGTCCGTGTCTAGGTTAGGTAGTCAGGATCTTTAAATCGCCTGTCAAGCATTTTTGAAGGCCATCTTGTTGAAAAGCCCTTATCGAGCAAGCAAACGGTATCTTCGTTCTAGCTACGGTTCAGCAAAAGTGCACATCCAACCGGGGGTGTAATTGGGACTGTCTGTCGATCAATAAGATCTCCAGATTGCCCTGACTTACCTTCAATGCTCAATGGGGCATCAACACTGCGTAGCGTATGCCGTTATACGTCATTAGATTCTGGAATTAGCAGACTGAAAAAACTTCTTCCCATGTTCTTGGGCATTTGCGCGACAATTACGAGATAGTTCATTCCGCAACTGTGTGATTTATAGCCGGGAAAAACCGATATCCTGGCGGGATCTCCAAGATGCATTCTGGTGTATGAATACTATGGACGAGGAAAATACAATGCATACACGCCGTTCTGCCAAATGTCGTTGACCGCAGAAGCTCAAACAGGTTGACAGTATCCACAATTCTAAAAGGTAGCATGCAGTGAAACTGTAAGAACTCATTCGGCTTGCTTCAACTATAGGAATTTTGGAATGTGTGCGTTCAC
>LUCM01004682.1:103767-115027 GCA_008360955.1 Fasciolopsis buskii | reverse complement strand
GACGCGGATAACTGAACACAGAAGGAAAGAAAAGTGCAGACCTACAGATAAGGCGGCCTTATCAAAACTTGAGCGCGATTCAGCCATCGCTCTGCATGCCATAGCAGAAGGGCATAACATAGATTATGAAAACGCAAAAATACTTCAACGTGGATTCAGAACCTGCACTGAGCGTAAGGTTGCCGAGGCTCTGGCGATAAGCACCCACCCCACATGCATAAATCGGAACGACGGAGCAGAGATCTCGGAGATATGGACAGCCCTAACATCATTAAGAAACAAGCATACCAAAGGTCACCGCGCTAGTTGACCCCACCACCACGGTGACGCATGACGTGGAAGACAACTAATCACTCACCTGACCCACATTTCAAAGCACACACATACACGAACACAACTAAACATCAGTTGGCATGTGAACGTTCCCTCAGTCATTTGATTGTAAAACTTGCCTTGAGAAAGACTACCCACGGAGCACCATTCTTCAAAGTTCCGGAAGAACTGTATCGCATACAAAATGTCGTTTGCCCAAGCACAGTTTGATCCCGGGAGAGTATAGTAAAACTCGATCTACAACGAGTGTCAAAGACCGGGCCAGTCATTGATAAGTATCGGACAATCAGCCGCCATATGGGACCAAGCTGTGATTCCCTAAAAGGTAATCAATGGCAGACGGATTACATGAGACCAAACGGATAATGGGAGTTCAGAACAATCAATCAACGGTCAACAGCGAGAAGGAAGGCTAAGCTACCAGTTTTCCTTGTGTGGCGTCACAAGAAAATGACGTTAACAACCGAAGTTGACCAAGCAACGCGGATGTCTCGTCAGAGTGTTGAGTCGAATTGCGTTCGAGGAAGCTTCATTTCCGATCTGTCTATATATGGTTTACAATTAACTACCGGAAATATCTTATTCGTTGACTTCCTTTCGGAGTAGTCACGGACAAATCCCGGACACCTGCCCCGTTCGTATACATTTTCGAGGAATCGCAAAATCTAGACCTGTGAAATCCGGACAGAATGTGAGAAACTTGATTGCGATGGGATTCCCAGCAACAAAAAAGTGACTATTGGAAGCCAACATTTTCGAACCTTCGAATACTGAATGCTTTCTCAATTTCGAATGCTATTTGCATGCAAAATGAGATATATTTAATAGCAATTATTCTCATATTAACACTTCTGTTCCGATTGCTAGCACCCTTATTTGTATTTTGCTTGCTAGAAGTATATCCGATGACTTGGTAGAGCATTATATCCTTCGATGAGCAATCCATTTTGACTGTAAATATGATCAAATGTCGGGAAGTTCCGCGTGGACCATTATGATCATTGGCAAGAGACCAAACACCGACACAGTAGCTTCTTGCATCCCCGGTGAACGAAAACCTAAACTTCAAGCAGTCGTACACACTACTGGTGTATAAAAACAGACCTAATAATTTGAAGTACAAAGTAATTTTTCTGTGAAGGATTCTGTCATCGTTGTTGCTGAGGCACTATCATCGTGTCCAAAAATTTTCTCCTTCTCGGGTAGTTGGATCGGGAAAACCCACATAATTAGCTAAAAAAAAATAACGAGGTAGTGTCACAAATATTAGCCGATTGAAAAATTTCCCAATTATCTGGGAATCTCAACACTGGATCCTGTTCTATTTGCACTAGCCCAAGAAAGCCTTACGGAATACAGTTAGTGTGCTTTAGCTTACCTACGGAAGACAATGGAAAGTGCGTCTAAGTATGACAAACAGCCTTGTTTACTGTTGTACGCGTACACGACAATACATGCATAAGACGAGCGTGGCCTACAAAATGCGAGCCACTAATATGATGGATTAGAATCCAAATGGACACGATCTATCCAATGACGTATACGTGTTTGTACATGCGCGGATGCGAATTAGTAATGCAATGGAAAATCCATTCACACAATGCGTCGATGATACGAATAAAAAATGTTTGATATGAAGAAGCAGTATAAGTAAGATTCCCGGAGAACAACGTTCACTTCTGCAACCGTGCTGATCATAAACTGTGGTTACCAAGGGCAACCAGTTCTGTTTTCTTTCAAGCTTCACAACGTGTATCGATGAGGATAACTTTTGTTTGTTTATGAGCTGTGCAACCACAGTCCCATATTAAAGAAAGGCGCATACATAGAATTCACACGTGTTTGTGATTATTGTATGAGATGGTGCTTCACTGATTACCTTTTGGAATCCACCTCGCAAGCGTAAATCTCACGTCATCCAGTCAACCTTTTACTGGAGAAGTACCAGCCATGAATTTCATTCTTATTAGAGTCTACTAGAGTTGCAAATCTTCTGGCGCACTCAGAGTTTGAATCCGGACTATCCAAATGGAAGGCATGTGTATTACCACTGCGGCACAAGTCCTCATCGCCGGGTAATCATGAGTATCGATTTAGTTTATTCGGATTTGGCCCTCAGTGACGGACTGCAATGTCCAACAACCTCGAAAAGAGGCACGGTGCATGTCTCATTAACTCCGATCGAATCCCAACCACCAAGTCAAGTCTGTTCTACAGGGTGTGTGTGTATGTTTCGTGTTTGATTTGGCTTCATAGGGAAATATTAGTAGCTGCTGGCTCGTGAACTCGAGAACGGACAGCACACGTCGAATTGGAAATCCATATAGTCCCGTCTTGACGTTGCACTCTGGACAAACCGTTTAGTGTATGCAAAGTATCATTCATTTTTCCGGTCTTCGATAGATGACCAGTCAGCGGGTAGAAATTAACATAAGATAAAACCAAAAGTCAAGAAATCGTATAGCAGAGTACCACAGGAAAATCACGCAAGAAGAGGAAGAAACAAAACCGTTGTCAACTTTAATGCGGAGTGGGGTGGGTGCAAGGGATAAATATCCTCATCGCGAACTGGAACACGGAAATGAAATATGTTTTAATCAATCATAGTATCTCTCTCACTTACCTGATAACACTACTAACAGGTGAATCTCAGTTTGAGTAGTTGGGACCACCAGTATCTATTTTTTAATCGTCATCCACATGTTTAATTATAGCTCACAATCGAAAATATGATATATAACGATCAACCGAGGAGGTCCCAGTAATAAGTCTTCATATTGACGACAACTGGTAGGCAAAAGGAACGAAACATTTTATTTAGCTAAGGCATTTTCAAAATCTTTCTCGAGGAAAAATCAGCGTTGTAGATTAGAGCAACTGGACTCATAAAACGTTCCATGGAAATCTTTCGGCTTTTTAAAGCGCACAATCAACACAAAGTCACCATTGCCCGTGTAATAAATCGATTCCCAACGTGACATGCAGTTTCATGTCTATTGAATATCTACATAAACTTAGGCCTGACAGCTTTACAGGAGAACCTAGTATGGCTACCAATCAGACATCACTGTAACATAAGTAATCGGTTCTATGCAGATAAAAATGACATCGAACCAAAGTGGCAATCCTTAGCAGCCGATAAGTGTTGTATCAAACTGACTCTGTTTCATCTAAGATAAAAAAACAGCCTCTCTTCAATTTGTTGTCTTTATTTGCCTGGCAACTATTCCACTGGCACAGTAACCAATACTGATTTCTTTTTGTTTCCGGTCGAATGTCAAATCAAACCTGAATCGTAGTCACCACTGTTATAAAACTATTTATATCTGCTAGTCTTTGCTATCTGTTTTATCTATTACCATCATACTACTGAAGTTTGTTCACCTAGGATTAATTTTTTGCATTGAACAAAAATGAGCAATAAGTGGGTGAGCTGCCTAGCATCTATCGTCCGCTCGGAGTTAGGGAAGCAGCAACTTGTCCAAGGATCAAACAACGCCCATTAACCTTCAACAATATTCTAATTAACTAGTGCATTTGTCGTAGTTACCCGCGATTCGGCGAAATGTCCGGTGAAGGCTTCCGTGCTAAGTTACGCTTTGAACTGTGCACAGATCCACATTTCCGGATTTCAGACACGAATATGCACCGAAGTGTTAAATGAGCAAACCGCTTCGTGATGAACGAAAAAATATTCCGATCCAGGCCTTCAAAAGATGGGAATGACTCTATCATTCACTGATGGTAACAGTGACATTCTTTTGGAATTACCGGTTCATAAAACCAACATACGTCCAAGCAGATCACATAAATGACTTCTGTCTGTTAGTACTTGGCACATGGAGGTTTGTCTATGAATGCATCTAGTAGTACAACTCCTGATACGGGGAACATATCTGAAGTACTTATCATGCACATCGGTTTTAGTAAGGTCTTTGATTTTGAATGCGTAAAGCAAACTTCTGATTGGATACTTCGGAATCAGAAAACGGAGATAGGACGGCAGACTCGCTCACCATGGATAATGTTCACCGCGGAATGTTGGACAAATAGGTTGAGTTAGGATGATTTGACTAACCAATACTTTGGAGCGATACTGTCGAAAAGAGAAAAAAGAAAAGAAGTAAGAAAAGGTGCCAACAAACGACACCAAAGAAACTTGTTGTCATTGCCCTCCTACCGGGCTGAATCATGATTCACCAAACAAATGTTTCGAAGATCGAGAATTGGCAAATTAGAATTAGAACTACAGCTGTCAATAATTGTTATGGATTTACCAAGATACCATTCTTATGCTACTGGGACATTTTCAGTAGCCTGAATATCAATTAAAAACATACCACAACATCAACTACATGGACGTGTAGATCACGGGCCACGAGAGAGTTTTCTTCTAGAATAATTGTACAGTTACCTGACTGAACTACCCAAATGATCGTTAGGTATTCCATTATGGTATGAGAGGTCCTTCCGAGTTCTCTTCCAAAGATTGCTGACAAAAGATCGTTCAAACCTAGGCATTTCTGTTTCAGCGGTTCATGAAAACATGTTACTGAGGTTCTTCCGCGGGTGAAATTTGCACACAGAAATGCATATTCAGACGCAGTTCGTCCTCTGAGCTATGGTTTTTCAAGGCATCACTATCACGTCTTTGTCAATCCTGCACCCATTTTCGTAATCCATCGAGCTAACAATCTTTGGAAAACGGCCAACCCCTCCTTATTTACTGAGAGGGCACTAAACTAAGAAATCTCTGCAAAGTTTGAACAACACTATCAAGGTACCGCTTTATGAAAGTTGTGGTTTTACAAACCTGGATGGATTGATAGACTTTGCTAGGGCATGAAACTTAGACATTTGTCCGTGCAAAATCGGTCTACATCCAAATGTAGCTTAGACCATAGAAATCTGTGAGCTCGAGTCACTTGGTTGAGACAGAGCTGCCTAGTGAAAAGAAAGTGCTTAATTCTCGACTGGTAGCCGATTCAGTGAATATCTCCCATGGTAACAAAAAAACGATAAAAGTTATCATTATTAATGTTTGGAAGCTACTCGTTTAAAGATTGATCTATTTGCATTGCCGTCCTAATGACATGGTTCGCAAGGAAGATCCCGCAGAGACTGAGCGAGAATTTGACAGGTGCATACTCCGTAGAAAACTATTTTTCCCATAGAGGCGAAATTGTGAACGTGCGATATCAATACGGGATACCAATCACATAAATTACATTTATTGAGATGTCATGTGGTCCGCTACCGGAAGCCTTCAAACCAAGATTTTCATTTCCTGTCTCACATCCGTCCTCAATCTTTCACTCGCTTTTTGCATCAATGATGTCCCAAAGAGAAAATTAGGCATAGTTTCAGCAATTTGACCGTTGCGATTGTGAGGGACTGTAGCTTCAATAGTACTTTTAGCCTCAAAGTACTAACTAGTTAAAATTTAAGTCCATTTCGCGTGGCTAGAATGAGCATATGGATTTAAGCGAGGTTGCTTTTATCGAAAACTGCACTGAGCATAATTATCGGTGACAGACGACAATTCGGCTAATAAGTACTCTTTTTTCTATCTTTTACCTCGTTTTTTATTGAATTAACAACCCACATCATTTTCCAGGAAGGGGGCCGCGGGCAACAGAGGGCCACGATAGGGGAAATTGCTCGGTGACGAGGGGACTCGATCTCGCGACCTTCACGTCCAAATGCCACAAACCTATCCGCTTGGCCACCGACAACGCGCTGAATTTGATTAACACGAATTTTCACTTATTTAAACAAAACCAAACACCAGTTGTACGAGTCACACTGATTGTAATCCATGTAGATTGTTTGTAATCTCACATGGAATACACATCAGGTCCGAAACGTCGCTTCCTATATTCAGCCGTGAAACGATACTATTCAACCGTCCTGGTAGTTTACACTAAAGCCCAAGAAATTATTAACATGCTGCCGTTGAATGTCATTCATTCAACAACAAAAACGGAATAATCATAAAATCTGGAAGATTTACAACAACCGGCAGACTTTCCGTGCGCGCGCTGAACATCTCTGAAATACGCAAGTTGCCGAACTCTCCTGACACCTTAGTATTTGTGGCTCACCGGGTAAATGAGTCGCGTGACTGCGGATATTTGCATCTCCGTTCATACAGTGCATGCGTCCGGTAGCCGGAAAGTCAGTAGTTCTGTCTAAGTTTGCATAATCTGATATTTCTAATTATCTATTATCCTCAAACATCCATTTCCCCGCTGGATGACGGAATTCCCATACGAATGGTTCCCTCTCTCTCATCGTAACATGGGAAGTTCGTGTTCACTCAATTTCCATGCGCTAATTGGGATTTGGTCTCAAATCAATTCGGTGTATTGCTTGCCGGAATTTTACAAATTCGACCATGGTTTACTTAGATCTACTAATGTAATTATTGATCCGCTAATACACCGTTACTAATCTAATTGTGGCAATCTAAAAACCGACCAGTAAAAATTTATGTATTCATCTTCTACCTCAGTTGCTGGCCCCTTCTTTATTTCTTTCGGCCTATGAATTTGCTTCCCAAAAGCAGTTCTTCTATGAGTGCTTTTGAATTATCAGTCGAAGTATTGTCTAACTTGTCATTCACGGACCATCGAGGCCGTCTCCGCCCAGTTCGATGGAATAAACTGTTATGATGAGAAAGTTGTCGATTTGATAAAAGAAAATAATGCATTTCATCCACAAATCGCTCAGTTAGTGCTATTCTCATAGACTAAAGCGTGACATCGCATAATCACAGACCTACCCTAAAGTATAAAAATCTTCAACTGGTCATTCGACAACATTCCAGTCGCTGTCATTCAATCGGATAGATGAAACCTGCGTTCACAGGTTCACATGTCCTCAGACAAATAACAGTCCGGTTAGTATCACTTGTCAGACCTATGAAATATAAGGTCAATGGAATAACTATAGCTATTGACTTGATGACGCAAAAATTATGCTGGCTCACTTTCAGGTGAGTATCGACCTACCTGAGGTACAAAAACTGTGAGTTCGTCAGGCAGGATAAATTAAACAAAAGGATGTGTGCACTCCGGCAGAAAGCGCCAATATCGATCAGTCAATTCGAGTACACTGCACACAGGAAATAGCGCAGAACGTTCACATTCTTTCGGACTGGTTTGATGCCGTGTTTTACAAATAGTCTACTTTAACAGACCGATTATCTTGCCAACCTTGTTTGTTTGACCGAGTATGCACTTATCCGATACCATGACACAACTAGTCTAGGGTTGGAAAACACCAAAGTGTGGTAGATTTGTGCCGGTTGAATTGCTATTTAAATTGTTTATCAGACAATATGCCAAACACATTCGAAAAAAGATTACAAGACATGTCACGTGTTCTGTTTCTTTCGTTTACGGTCCACCGAATAAACAACGAAACATGACTTTCTCGCAGTCTAGTAATCTCAGAGTCAGTTGACGATTGAAAATAAGGTAATATAGTGCAGAATTTTCCCTCGCATTCGCTCTCGTCTATTTGGAACCTATTCTCGTACAAACAAGACGATTTGACTGATGCATTTGTTAGCCAAGATCTGGGCAAATTTGTGCCAGACATCCACGGAGTGTCCACAATACCGAATGTTGACCGGTTGTCAGTAAAATGGCATGGAACAACGGAAACACTTTTTTCCGCACTTGTATTCCTATTTCGTCTTTTGTTTTACGCACAGTTGATTCGGGCAAATTCAGTTTTCGCAGCCTATCACCTTCTATCCATTCTTTCTTTTGGCTATCTTACTGGTTTCTATTTATCTACGTCTGATTCGCATACCTTTGAATGTATCAGTCGTTCCAAACTTGTCTTTCAAAGCACTTAATAAAACAAGCGGAAAGCTAATCGTATTTTCATTGCATATGCAAATATATTTGCATACTGCATCTCCAGTTTTAAGTAGAAAGGATGTATGGTTTTGTTATTACTATCAGGTCTGTTGTGTTGGCAAAAATGTTCGATAAATCTCCGTTATTAATACCTTAAGCATTCTTTACCCAAGAACATCTGTGAGTATGTAAGGTTCCCTTAATCGGAAGAGCAAATCAGACGAAGAAACGAGATCAGGTGTAGGAAGGACTGCACTGAACAGTAACAGACACGCATTTCCGAGAACCATTAATAATCAAAAGAACGACGGGGGCCGCCAGAAATGATACCTTCAATTTCTCGCCTATAACGATGATGCTCAACGCTGCATTAACTTGGCGCACTCGAACACGTCAGTCTCAATGATTTTCCAAATAGTGACTCATGTTTGTTGAATGGCAACGTTTTTAGTATTTCCAGCTGTCTATTTCGTAAAGGGAATGAATTAACTTTCCTATCCGGAAGCCGTAGAACCGGTGTGCCGTGAATCCCAGAGGTTTTGAAAAGACCATTCAAAGGCTATTCAAATCACACTTCGCTGTAGACTACTGTTAGACGTCTTAGTAGGCAAACTAGCGAAAGTTTACCCGGGCTATGACAATCCGATTTAATGGCCAAGAACTTGCAGCTGCAATGTATGTTTATCACGTCCGAACTTTCGCACATACCGGAGCCGAAATTTTGTGAATCCATAAGAACAGTTCATAGACTCTCTGGGTTGAGTTCCATTGGTTTACAAAGCATCAAAGCCACATGATATTTAAACCAATGCGATCGGAAATATCTGGCGAATTCGTGTCCGCGGCGTCTTCACGATCAGAATGACGTTTCCCTGGATTTGATTCTACCATTTGGATAAGCTTACGTCTTGATATCAAAAGGAGTAAGCCCCTGATCCTAATAAACATGCTAGTAGACTTAACGATCAAGTTTTGAGTGCTATTCTATCACGTAGTGCAATGACTGTGTGTCAAACATTCATTTCGGACTTTCTAAATGGAATTCACGCGAAGATTGACCATGCGGCTTGCAGAAACTTCCATTCTGAAAATACAGGACTCCGAAATTCTTCCATTCTCACTTGAATTAAGCACAATTGTATGTCACGGATTTCGTAAGCCTTGCATTTCTCCATTACGGCGTTCAATAAACACCTAGTGGTTAACCATTGCCGTTTGCCATGTTCAGCAATCGTCAATCAGGCCTAATCGTTTTTGACAAGTCTGCCAGACTTTATCCCCCTACTCAGGGTACAGTTTCCCGCCACGAACGTTGCAATTGACAATCAGGCATCAGATTGGATTCTTCTTTTCAAATCATCTCGTGTTATTTGATCACAGCGAATCTACAAGACGACCACTAAGTGGTCTGCACCCGGTGACAATCAGACCAGCACTTGAATGTTTGTGAAATCTTCAATCCTGCCCAAAACGCAATGGAAAAACAATTAATTCGTACTGAAACCAGTAAAACTGGAATGTTCCGCATTCATCGCTACGAAAAGGCGATTAGTCAACTGGTAGTAATGACAATGATACTGATATTCACACCCATCAGAAGCCCGAAACGTAAATTTTAACACTCTTTACGGTTGACCTAGAACCTTTTTTTTCGTAGTCGCCTTTAGTCGGTCGTAGTGAATCAAGTTCAGTCCCATCCCGTTGAAGCAGGCGAAAACGAAAAAAATGGTCTTTGGTCAGTCAACACGGATGTTTTACTTTTTGTCACAATCAAGCCGTTTATATAGGTCTAGACAGGAAGAGCTTACCAGCCGATTTCTCCTCGTTTCTCTGGGTCACTGTCACTTCACTGGACTGCATATCGAATACTGCCCAGTTCGCTTCTCAGCTCGTCACAAAATAGGGCCCTCTACTTCTTGCTCCAAAATAGAGTCTGTTCCCCACCCTGTTTTTTGGCTTGCAATCGCTCAGATCCTCAGCCCATGCGTCATTCATCTGGGTGTAAATCGCTTGTCGGACAATCCTGTCTCTCAGAGGTGATCTGTTCTCACTGTCGCATGACTAATAGGACTGACACAAGACGGCCTTGCCCTTATGGCACTAGCTGGTGGCCTCACTTCACACTGGCCGGTCTGACATGTTGGATCTTTCTGGGAGCACAGCACGTGTATTGAATAACCTTGCTTCTGGGAGTCAGTCTACACGTAATCGATGTAATGAATCGATAGTTGGAACCCTAACTCATTTACAACCATAATTTTAAACGATCTTAACTTGTCTTACCTGTGGTAAATAACTAGAGGTGATAGTTTCAGGACAACAACTTGGAGATTGTGTTCGAAAGAGTATTTCTTTGTTCATTATTTCCCAGATTAGTTCGGATGTATGACAAAATTATTTGGACTGGAGTAGGAACATGCTTCTCTTCCACAAGCTCTGACAACCACAAGTCTGCCCGAAAGCTGCAGACCAATGCAAAGAAGACCATTTCATCAGAGAGAGAGCACAATTTGATTGGATGTGCTACAATCCTGTGTTATCATTATTTCGTTGTTGTCTTGTGTGATTTTTGGTTCCGTTATGGTCTCCGTTCGACGTTACAATTGCTCGGAATTATCGTTGTTCAAAAACTCGATTGGTTCATACACTGGACTGGGATCACGCACTGTTTTACCTCTAGAAGAAGCAACTCTTAAATCCATCCCTTCGACCAGACTGTCCATTCCGACATCGCTGAGTACCAACATCCGTCCCCTGTTTACATATATGTCCGGTCTATCCTTCGTACTCCAATCACCGATTTATGTTCACACTTAGGTCATCGGCATGCAGGAATCGTGGCTGAACCCGGATATTAGTGATTCACTTGTGTTTACAGACAGCTTCAAACACCATCGGCAGGACAGAGCTTCGGCTAAGAAGACTGGGGGCGGTGTGGCAACATGCATAAACTCCTTCTGGTCTGGCAAGTCCGAAGTTATTTATATGTACTGGCTAAACGGAATTGACTGCCTCGTAATACAGTATCACCCCAGGCTTTCCCGCCATACCAGCAC
>LUCM01004682.1:80213-103742 GCA_008360955.1 Fasciolopsis buskii | reverse complement strand
AGATACAGGACCCCTTATTATATCGCGTCTCATCGATCTAAGTCCTCTAACAACAAGCACCGAGAGATTTGATCCTGATAATCAGAGACGATGCAGGATAGAAGAAGAATATTAGATGCACTCCGCCTACTTCAAGATGAATACACTTCAAATACACATCGAACAGACATAGAAGCTTACGGCTCTGAAGCTTATACCGGGGCGGTAGTGGAACAGTCAAAAAACTCTAAGAGGAACAGCAAAATCATGAGATAATACTTATGATAAGGCTTAAACGGAATGGAGACTGGCGTCGAATAAGGTATCACCGGCCAGGCTTGGCCATACAAAATCATAAGAACAATCCCAGATATTGTCCAATTACACCAGAACTAATCTCAAAAGTTCCCGCTTTAGTTACCCTTGAGTACGCCACAGCCTCTGAGAGAGATTCTAATCGATCACACCGACGTTTGATTGACTGACGTGCGTTCCCACAATCGGATTAATTTATAAGAATAGAGTTATCACTCTATAATAAGACCACCGAATTTAATTTCCCTCGAAATGTGTCTCTAATTTGAGAATAATCATCAGTGAAGTGTTTCTAACTGGCCAAATATAGCTTAGCGTCACTTCATTTGTTGCAGATTGAAAAATAAAGCAATCAAGAGGTTTCCCAAGACATAAAATGAGGTAATCCTCACAAACAACTTGTATTCTTCTCAGAAACCTTCCAAAACCTGTGTTACAGTTTGATCTGCCAGTGCATGCCGTAAACTTTCACCAGAGCCAAAAGATAGGCTGTAAATTCGAACACTATTTTGCCGTCTCAAATGCCAATGCATTAACATGATTTTCAGAGCTGAATAATTAAGAAACGAAAGGAAAACTGGTTTGTATCCACAACGTGGACAACTCAGGGAGTGTCGAATCTGTAGAATTTCCATATACGTTAATAAGACAATAAATAGATCGACGCATACACTTGCAGCCCATACTAGCGGTACAGCGACCATCCTCATACAATTCAAGCCGTTTACTGGATAAATAATACCATAATCTATCCGACCATCCTTCTTCACCCATGCACAGTTTCATAGATATATCAGAGTGATACTGATAGTTACAGGTATATCCAAAGGAAGAAACGTTTGACTCTAGGCACAATAAAATAAACACAACTATATAGGTCGCAACATCGCCTCCACTTTTAAAGGCATGGGCTAGTCCTCGCACGAATCGTTCCAATCCTCGTATCAACTCCTCATTAAGCTCGTCTTCCATTCCTGAACTCTGGAGCCCTGTCATTATTGTTCCAATCCTAAAATCTGCCAGTTCTACTGCTTTGGCAAAACGTTTTCGCCCCATCGACTCAACATCTAGTCTCAAACTGACAGTGTGCCGTACTTAAGCACCTGCGTTCTTCTATCTATCCGCCTAACGACCCATTTCAGTTTGTCTACAAATGTAAAAGGTGCACTATGGATGCTGCCACTTCTCCCATTCATCACATCTGTAAGTCCTTAAATGCATCAATGAAATCCGTCCGTTGCGCATCTCTGGACTATTCGTCGCTATTCGATTCGGTTTCGCGATCTCTGCTGCTTCACAAACTGGAAAAATTTGGTTGTCCCACATCTTTATTGGAATAGGTGTCTGATTACTTTACCAACCAAACCCAGTGCACACGAATGGACGGCAAATCTTCAACACCGCTGATTAACAACTCAGGAGTGCTACATGGTGCTGTTCTTTCACCGTTTCTCTTCTCTACGCACATAAGCGACTTATCAACTGGCTCACCCTGCCAACTGTTTAAGTGTGTTGATGATATTGCTCTCTCTTGAGCTCTTTCGAACAGCTATGGCTTTCAAAGGATTTCCAACAACCTATCTTCTGTTTACGATTTCTCTGCGCGAGCTGCTTTAAATCTCAGCACATATAAGTGATTCGAATGTCCGTTCCTCCTCGCCCGGTCAGCCTATCTATCTGAAACGTCTTTCATCAACTCAGAAACACGTAACAGGGTTGATTCTGTGAAATATCTAGGACTTACTATAGATGAAAATCTCAAATGGACTACTATGATATGTTCCAATTATTCCTGGATGAGTTTTTCAATTTTACAACATAATAAGTGAACGATTTTCTTATTTTTCTCAACTTTTTTGACTGGAGTACGACTTATTTTGTACGAAGTAATCCATACAATACAACTGACAAATATCCTCACGCATGATAGATCGAATTTTCGACTTGCTAACAAGAAATTCTTAGACTGATTGGATGGCATTTCCAATTAGGTTTGACAAGATTCCAAAATAATTTCGATAATGGTATAGTTTGAGCTATTCGCACGTTCCTTGGCGTTTTCGATAATCACATTTAGATGGCTCTTCTCGGGTAGTCAAGATCATGCACGTCCCACAATTTGCAATTTCCGTGCTTGTCTGACAGATCCGCAAACTTCAATCTTTCACGCGCGAACCCCAAGTCATTTGATCAGCCTTACATTGAGGAAGCGCTAAGCTCGATTTTTGCTCTTCTTAGAGCTCACAAGTGATGCTTGTCTTTTCTTGCATCTGAGGTTTGAACTCGCGCTTTCCAATTGCGGTACTTGCCCCCGTCCAGTCTAGTAAGAATTACACAGTTAATTTCGTTCACAGGAAATCTTCCATTAGTTCCTGTACAATCGAAATTCATGAAATAAAATCCATGTATAGCCCCATGTAATTGACTATTAGCGGAATATACTTTACTCGCCTAGCTTTTTGTTGGCAAACACATAGAAGGGAACATACAATCCCAAAGAACTGACTTTGTCCAGAGTATATGGCGATTCACTGTGTTGATGTTGTTTGATAAAACATTACAGCCTCACCGCATTGGGCATGCGGAACACATTCTGCTTTTATGCACTGCAATACAATTTGCATGACAATAGTTTTGTAACTCTCGAATCCCATCATGAGTCCCATCTACCATTCCATCAAACAGTTTTGTTTTGTGACCTGTGAACAAATCCCTTGGAAATTGCCTCAAACTATCTTTCCCTAAAAGTCTTCTATGACCCTTGCTTACGATTGGAAGACTAATGAACAGTACTTTTTCTGGGTCCGGGCACTAGAGAGGGACCGTTTGTATAAACCTTCCTTGGGTCGAGCAATGTTCTAAGGTTCGACCACAATTGAACCTGTTTCCTGATAACAAGACCTGGCATATGAATTGGTTCAACCATACAAAGGTTCTCACTTATATCACTGATCTAATTTACCTGTGAATAGTTGAATAACGCGTTCTGTTTGCACGACATCGATTTCAGAAATTCGGAACTCATGATGTGTGATTAGCCGATGAGCTCCTTTCTAATGAGGTGCCAAATGACAGAGACTTCACAAAATGATTTCTCGGAGAGTGTCGAATTCCCAATCATTTTAAAATACGTCATAACCATAAAATCTGTTACTATTACTGTCACTCCTATTACTGGAAAATGCCTGTTACACATTTTCAATATGACGTTACGGATGGTTCCTAAAACGTTATGGGACTTCGGAGTCTGTGACCTAAAGTTATATAGTTCAAACTTAGCCAGGCCATTTGAATGGAATTTCCGGTCTAATTTTCTACAGCAGTTTTGAATATATTAGCTTCCCTCTAGTGGTTTACTTAGAAATCACCTGACTTAAATAAATGAAACCTCTCACTAGAGGTAAAGTTCGTTCATTGAAAAACTCAACGTTCCGCTTGAATGTAGGTTAGGTTCTCATTTTACATCGACATCAATCGGTTTCGTATCAGAACCTTCGGAGTGGTACCGCATTCTCAAGCAACACCGTTGAACAGTGTGAACACGGACTGATGAGATCTTCGATTCAAGATTTCTTGAGTGAAGACGAAATGGCAGGACATTTAACGTACACTTTGGGTAGCGAACCACCACAAACACTAGCACTCTTTGGGATGACAGTAACGTTATCTGGTATGTCCTCTTTAGAATATTTCTCCTCTAGCACATCTCCGCGATCTTAGCGCTGACTGACAAACCTTAGGAACAGTTTATGCTCACGGTGATGGTCAAGTCTGAACAAGTCTATTTTTCTAATGACGCGCTTGTGGCTTGAGCACTGTAGAAACGGCATGCCCCATAGCCAATCAGACCCATCTTACTGGGTGGGTCATGAGGGCCGGCAGCCGAAACTGAGTAGTACAGAACCACGTAAGTTTTCACTATTGCACGTGTGGTTGCGAGCCGGTCGATAACCGGTTACCGTTTGTATCACCAATGTGATCGGCGGATCTGTCATAGACCACTGCCGGCAAGTTTTATCTTTTATCTTTTTATTTTTTACTTCCTTTATTATTGATATGACGATATACATCATTTTTTAGGAAGGGGACCATGGTCAGCAGAGGGCTGCCAAGTAGGGAAGTTGGTTGGTAATGGAAGGATTAGAACCCACGACCTTGACGTCCAAACGCGGCGATCTTATCCGCTTGGCCACCGCCGAATGCAAACTGGGGATCAAAGCCCATGTTTGAGAGAAAACGGACTTAACAAATACCAGATTGCTCATAGCGATATTCATTTGTCTCTCAAATAGTGCATTTTTCATTCCCGGTAGTAATGTGCATCAGTTGCCTAACGATGACCTTCGGATCTAACGTAAATATAAATATCTGCGATATGCAAAATTGACCAGATATTTACGTCGAACAATCGGTGGTTCATACTGCGCGCTGCGTTCGCGCACGAGAATGTTCTGTGAATTGGGAAAAGGAAATTTACCTAAGTTACAAATGTCATGTCCGGTCCTGCTTGACTTTTTCTTACTGTCGCGCTAAAATAAATTGGAAAACCGGCCACTCATCTTTCTTGATTTTCACAAATTTGTGACAGGATGATAAAGAACACAGGTAAAGCAGCAAAATGTCCACAGAACAATCATCGATCTGTGGAATTCATTCGTTTCATCTGTGCTCGGTGAAAACAACGAAATTCAGTCACCCCTTCTATTATTCATTTTCATCAAGTGACCGGAAACATCTATCCTAACCCAACTCATGTGTACTCATAATTGGATTACTTCAGCACAAACCATTGATAATGGCTTAGTAACAGAACAAGTACACTTTCTAGTCCCGGTAATAGTCACTTAACACATCCGAGACCGAAAGACATTTTCGCCGAGTCTATGCATAAAACAATACCATTGTAATTAGTTGAAGACAGAGAATCATTTTCAGATAAGTTTAGTGTAAATTGTTTCCAGAGATTTGTCCAAAGCAAAAACCCGTCAATCAGAATTTCCAGGCTCATTTTGCACGACTGACCTTCCACCAACCCCATACTGTTAGGTAAATCAAACGAGCCCGGTGGCTTCCGCTGTGTAAAACACACTACGGACTTTGCAATCATAATGTCTGATAAATCGAAAAAGTTACACTTTTGGACTTTGTTTTCTCACAAGAATTGTTTTTAATTTCCAACAACGATAAACGAGAATTGCAGAAGAGATTAACATGTTCGACAACAGGAACGCAAGCCTCGCATCCATTGATTACGTAGTTGACAATCTTAGAGCTCTGTCATGTCGTCACTAAATTGATTGTCTAGCCATTCTCCAACATCCGGATAAATTGGAAACTGAAGGTACGCAAGTAGACATTTTCCAACTACGCAAACCAATCAAATTGGCCAAATCACCAGGTGATAACTTGATCTCACCTATTACTTCCCATAGACAAGGAACCACAACGTACGTCATCTTTGGAAACCGGGTTGCGGCCAACAGAAGTTGCCAACTGAAGGAATTGACCACCGGAAAGGAGACTCGAATAGAAGACCCTCGGGTTAAGACGCTGTTACCCTGACCACTTGACCATCGCCGGCGTTACGCCGAAAAGGACACCTGGACTCACAGCCAATTCCTTACATCAGCAGTTAACTATAGTGGAAGGATCACTTACTGGAATCGTTCCCCCACTCCCGATTGTTGACGTTTCGATCTCGACCATTCCACTGTCTGAATATCCTCACTACTGAATAAAATGCCCAAGAAACTTCGCCCAACAGGAACGCCGTTTTCCGGGTTGAAATTGGGTGATGCTTCGTTTTTGAAATGTTGCCAAAGCATCGATAGATGTCCCGTTTGTCAGTACCGATTTAGCAACAAGTCCTAATTGTTCACCTTACGGTAATTGTGTTTCGGTGTTCATGCAAATCAACGCAGAGTCCCTTGCGTGACAACGAATTGGTTTATCGGAAAGGAAGATTCCTGGACCCGATACCTATAGTCAATTATTATTCATGATTTTTATCGCTATTCCGAAATTCGTCGAATACAAATTGGCTAATTTTTATTTTGCCTGTGTTCCAATTAAGAAATATCGGTTAGTTTTGATTTTTGGTTTTCTTCCTTTCAATGAACTGGTTTTCCTACTAAGAACAATGAAGTATATGTTCGCTTATCCTCGTTCAATGTTCCATGATAGTTTCTTCTAACTCGTTCCAGTCAGCTGTGGTATGTCATCGACCTTCAAAAATTCGAGAACTCCAGTGGTTCGTAGTTTGAAAAGACTCCTCACCCAATTGTCAAATCACTTAGTATAGAACGTAGAATATTATACGCTGCCTGGTTGGATTCATTGTACAAACTCAGTTATCGAGAGACAATAAATCAGTTTATTTATCAATCAGTCATTGAAAAAGTTAGTCATCGAATTGCCAAGGCCACTCGCTAGTATTTCAACTACATGTTTACGGCCAGAAGTAGCAGGCTCAGACGTGATCAGTAGCCGTGAAGATCTCCGTACTCGACGCAAATGTCTTGTCACGTTGACTGTGGAAATAGTCAGTTGATGTAGGTTCCACAAGTCGTGGCTCGCACGATAGTCCGCTGGAAATTAATGTTACGCACCTGTTCTGATCGCTTTTTATGTCTCTAGTTGAAATAAGCGAGGCGGGACTGATGCGATCGATACTGTCACGTGATAGTTAGGGCTGAGTCAGAATAGATCAGTTAAAAGATAAAATTACGTAAATTGTGACCGCGATGACAGTGCTTTATGTGTAGTCCTTCGGTTCGGAAAGGCAAACCGTCTCACTCTAGCTACACCCAACAGTCAATTTAACCCGCCAGTTAGTCGTAATTAGTCAAAAGATTTCAAGGCAGAAATTAAACTTTCATTTATTTGCTAAATTCGATTCACATGTGTAAAATACATAGTGTGTTGTTTGAACTATCAGATACATCGGGACATAATGGATAACAGCAATGGAATAAGGCACAGGGATAACAAACACAAGAGAACTCTAGGAATAAAATATAGGTCGGTCAGTGCTGGTGTTATTTCGCACATGAGAAAGTTTGCATTCGAATGACCAAATGAGAATGAACAAAAAAGAAAAGTTTGTTCGAGTCAGATTTGAAGTTGTTGAAAGAACATACGAAAGGCACTGGTCGGCAGTTCATTTGGGGCGAGGGACGTTTCAGAAGAGGACAAGAGGTGGAGGTGCTCGTAGAGGGATTTAAGACTTTGTGGTATTTAAAACATTTACCCAAATGAATCTCTAGCCCCATTTATATAGCATGACAGTGCGTTTGTCCAAGGTGAAATGAATCAAGGAGTTTTCCGTATGCGTCACAGAACTGTCGTCAACATGTTGATCAGTTAGTTGCCAAGTTGTCGAAAAGTGATGGGTAGAAAACAAAAGAGAAATGAAAAAAATATGCCTGAGTGCTATGAAATTATCGGATATAAACTAGAACAAATGATCAAATCATGAATACTAATGAATAAAAACGAACGATACAAAATACGGTTTTGGTTTATGGAACTAACCTGCCAAAATCTTTTCCGACAACACAATGCCATGTTCGTTCATATTTTTTGTCAAAAGTGCGTTTAATATGATCAGCTATCTCCTTGGATACTTCATAACGATCGAACCCTTCCGCGGCCGTGTTGATAGCAAACTCCACCATTCGATTGTCCATGTTTGTGTATTTTATCACAGCTTTACGATCTCCCATCTCGTCTGATTTGGCTTGTTATTATTTTTGTTTTTTAATTGTTGTTGCCTCTAACGAGAATTGTCTGTAACCGGCGCTAAGAAATGTGCTCTATCGCTTTGAACGCGTACTCAAATGTCGAAGCATTCCATAGTAGAGAAATGCAAACACCCGCATTCACGTACACACTCATACATTCACGCACAAACGCAACCACACACGCGCACACACACACAGAGAAAGACTGATGCACATGCGTACACACAAATGTACACACACACAACAACACTTGCGCTCACTTAATGAGAAGCATAAGCTGACGTAATGTGATTCCAAATATTGTACTGAAGACAGAAGTCAGGTCAGTTGTGCTACTATCCAACGCTCGACGAGAGACGTCGACACTCATTGGTCTGTTCGATGATAGGCTTGCATCCTCGGTGCCTAATTGGTGCAATCGATTCAGTCGTCACAGACGCAGCGAAGTGTAAAACTCATCGAAATACGTAACCTGGCTGACGGTTCTTTGGTAGATGAGATAGACTAGAAGAAATGGATCAATCGATGAGACAAAAACGTTCAATTGCCTTTGATGACACGGTCTTGGTGTGGTCCCGAGTGTGTGTTTGATACGAAGCCTCCATATTCACATTGTTCTTCCTCAACTCTCTTCTGTGAGCATGATACAGACTGTACATGAATATATGCCGTGAAACTTGCCCGCGTATTCGAGTTCATACGTTCCCAATAAAAACCGTATCTCGAGCGTACTTTGATGCGTGAAAAGAGGTTGGCTATTCGTTTCCCAAACAGATCAACTAATCAAGTAAATACTGCATGGGATGACCTGGAGATGTACATTTTGTAAATTTGTTCTATGTCATCGGAGTGTCCTGGCGAAATAAAGTGATGTTCGCATGCACGAGCCGATGTGTGTCTCGTCGACCGTATTTGTTGTCAACGGTGCGGTGATCTGCGGTCTTTACCATGCAGCTTTCGCCTACCTGAACTGTTGTAGCCGTGCCGTAAAGTTCTTTCTCGCATTGTTTATTTTGCTTGTTGCTTGCTGGTTTTCGTGTCTTGCTACTTTCTTTCTTGCAGATCAGCACACCTGCATCTTTGATGGGGAACCATCGACTTGGCAGATTACAGCACATATGCGTCATTTTCACATTCCCAATGGTCAAACTAGTGGGGTGACAAATAGGTTTCAATAACTTCTGGAAACCCGGAGACTCTTGCCTCGAGTTAAGCCGATCTACAGAAGAGGGAGTTCTGGCATGGCCTGATCTAATTGGGTATTCGGGACATCCTCACTACAGTTCCCAGCAGCATTTTTACTAGTGACGAAGTGAGCCAGTCTGCTAATGCGAAACCCAGTTGGCTGTCTCTGACCGTTTTGGCCTGAGCGCTGCGGAACAGAAGTTAAACCTTGGCCACGAAAATCCTCGTTAGCTCAAGTAAAAACAACCAAAGTCTACCGGCCCATCGAGTATTTTCTTTGTTAAGTAAAATCACCTTATTTTTATGTTCCTTTGCTTGCATAATTGCCGCTGGGCGACTGCCATCATGTCATCGGTTGTCCGGGTTGCGCTCTGATTGGTCCATCTTGTTCGATGCATTTCACGTGGTTCAGTTCATGACGTTTTCGTCGAATCCGGACCGCCCATCCTGATTGGTTGGCCCAGCTCACGATAAGTCCCTCTCCGTCGCCATATATGCACCCTTGTCTTCTGATCACGCCACTTTGTCGGCTGGCCGCCGGTGGCCGATGGGATAACGCATTCCCGGCCTGGTCTTGTCATCTGTACTCGCCTGCTGTCTGGCTTGATCACGCTACATCCACGCTTGCGTATCGATCACGATTTGCCCGGCACGGTGCAACGTAGCGCAATCACCGACAACCAATGAAACAACTGGAACAAATTCAACACCATTCCCTCGCACGCTGATGGTAGGAACAAGCTACATTGGGCCTGAAGCTCAAAGTGACACACCGCAACAGGAAATTACGAAGGACTTTCCTGTGCTGGCAAGACGAGAGACACCAAGTTGTGCACAAGTGAAAACTCGAAATTCCAGTTTATGCAGTTAAACGACTTTAACGGGACCTCTTCCGATCACCACACAAATAATTTGCAACAGCACAAGATTAAGAGTGAGTTACGATTGATTCGTCACACCGATTCAACATCCAACTAGGCCCTTGCCAATCAAGCAAAAATAGTGCAACTATCGTTAGGGCTCATCAACAGGGCAAATCCATTGCCCCAGAACTGATAGGTGAATCCGGGACGAACAATTGTGAATTGAATGGAACGCCCTAGCCATTATACTCACCAGGCCGACTGCCAACAATACGTGGAACATGAAAATCGCATGAAGTACAATCCATCTCGACCGCAGGATATTTCAGGCAACAAACCTTTACGTACCGCACGAAAAGCCGGTTGATTGCACCTGTTGAACCCGCTCACGGAACAAGACGATCTAGCCAGTAGTCTTACAGTTTACCTTTGCAGGACATTTCATGGATGAATAAAAGGTGGCTAGTTTATTACCTACCCACATTATGACATTTCTGAAAGCGAACAATTATAACTTGTTTTGTCCTCTGGTTGAGAATCACTTCGTTCATATTCACGAATCACAAGTTTAGGCTGTTAAGTAGGACAAATTGGTAAACTTCGACTCAGAAAATGGTTTAGCATAGCGTTGCCTTATCCTTATTGAGGGTAATGTGACGATATTCTTATTTGGATTACGAACCGCGGTAGTCTGATGGGATACGAAGACCCCAGTGTCTTCATGAGGTTAAGGCGCGCATTTTATTTTGCAACATGAAGATCATCAAGTCATGTGTCCAAGGGTTGGTTGGAGCTTTTCCTACATCCGGCAAGATAGATGACAACCGTAAAGTTGGGACTGGACCGTGACTCGATGTGACAGTTTGTTGGGTTCCATAAACCACCAAGCTATACAGGATGGCTAATCTCGTGCAGAACGTCTAGTCTCACTTGGAAGGTCAGACTGACTGAGTACTTGCCTGGTCCTCCAATGTTTGAACTGATTGGAGTTGGGATGAAAGAATAATTGATCCAGGTAAACGGACTTTCATTAAGCCACTCCCTGCTCCATTGCGAACACCTTGCTGCTAGAACTAAAGGCCGTACAGGCTGGAATTCACATCAATATTCATCCGCTATTCCCCATCACCTGCAAGCCTACAAATAATTCCCCATTGCATCCGTCGTCGCGCAGGATACTCAGGACCAAACTGCCCATTGAATCGAGCACAATCGGGGTGGTTAGCGATAAGTATGCTACTGCTCAGAGTTCCCTCTCGTTTATTGAACCTGTCTCTTCTTTTCCCAACCAAATCTATTTGCCTTCCCTGCCTAGCCAAAATGCCCCCCCCCATTGATAGCACGCCCGATACTCGCAACGGTTCATTGTCAAGTAAAGCAGTGCACGGTTTTCAGTCTGTTAGCTCACATTTCCTCAAGCCTCGTCAGCCTCTGAATTTCGGTCCCTTCAATGTGTGCACTTTAATGTAGGCTGGCCAACAGGTGTGTTTGGCTCTGACAATGGACTCACTTTCGATTGATGTCTGCTGCGTGAGTGAAACACGAATTCATGATTCGAGTAGAGTAGATTAATCCAACTAACTGCGCCTAATGTCTCATCAAGATTTTACCTGTGCACTTCAGAAAACAAAGAAGCTCAAGTTGTGGGTCAAAGCAGTATTGGAATAGTCTTAAGTGCGAAAGATGAAGCGGCCCTTTTAGACTGGATCCGTTTTAGTAGTCGTATAGACGGCGTAAGACTCTAGGAATCAGACGGAATTCGGAAGGATAGCGTAGTTTAATTGTCCTCACATGATATTGCAAGGTCACCATGCAAAGGGCAGATTCTACGAAGAATTCGCAACATTTGTTTGGGGAAGCAAAACCTCTAGTATTGTAGTGGTATATATATATACATTTATATACATATACATGTATAAAGGCTTGAGAACAAAAATGGTGCCGACTCAAAAATAGCAAGTGGAGAAAACTATGCAGAGAATGCATACATGGAAAAGAAGCAATAGAAAAACATGATAAACTTAGTTTCCTATCTTATTCGTACGAATTTCGTGATTTATTGTTCTGCCTTTGGGTGTTATTAGGGGGTACTAGTTTAACAGACAAGTCATTCACCATTCATTTCGATTCCCGAACACGTCCCTTAGTGTCCTCAATCGATAAAAATTCTAGTTCACTGGGTCTTGATCAAAAAGGAGAAAGGTATTAACAGTTATCATAAATTGGTCAAAACTCAAAGCCAAGTCTTCGCGTGATCATTGCTTTGATGAATACATGAAAATAAGCACGAAACAGTTGATTACGAGCAGACATGTCAGTTGCATGTCCAATTCAACCAAGGCAAGTTACAGCGATTATTTCACTAACAGAACGATGGTCTAAACCTAACACACCTCGGTATTCGTCACTCGATGTTCTCGCCAGACTCGAGCAATGCTTCGAGGACATAAGTGGCTTAATGTAGAAAGTCGCCGAGGATTCTCAAAGCGGAAAATCGAGCTCCGGAGCGGCAAAAAGGACCCTACGAACAGTGACATTGTACATCTTTCCGTCGAAGGAAAACTGGATGTCATGTTTGTGCTGCAAGTGTCGTAGTAGTCCAGTGTTCGACTGTACTTCCACTTCTTTTAGGAGGTCAAGAGATACTTACTTAGGATCCGCTGTTATTGATGTCGTAGTGGCTCCATCAAGGCACGGCCAGTCAAACTTCTGCATGAAGTATCCAGCCCAATTTTCGAGTCCCCTATTGTTCGCTGTGGATGGCCTGCTCATCTCTATTGCTTAATGTTTCGCCAACCAAAGACTCTTCCCAATTAGTATCGTTTATGCCTGACTAGTCTTTGACTGTTAGCTGAAGCAGCTGGCGTTTTAGTATTTCTACATCTTCCCAAAGTAGTCACCAGGATATCAACAACAGCAAATACTTAGGACTGAACTGTCCGGGCAAACTTTCCCCAGTTAGTTGAGTGATTGCAGAGGCTCTGATAAAAGTGTTTGCCTCCCTGTCGAACGGAGCACTATGAGACACATTTTGCCTGGCCTTCAACCTCCGTCCTTCACATAGTTATTCCGGTTAGTGTCCCGTGGACTGTTAGAACGGATCCACCTTCAGAAGTAGAGATCCACAAATAAATACAAGTCTAACGAAGTCACAAAGCGCAAAGCTGCAACGGCCTCTCCCCAACCATACTTACAGATAGAGGAATGGAGTTGAAAAGTAGGCCTCACATTTTTTTCTCCGAATTATGGCATGTAGAGAAAGTTCTCCCTTTTTAGGAATGATCAATTGTTGTCCTTGTCTTTATTAGCGGTAAAATGGGATACCGAGTTCGTTTAAATACGTTTAAGATAGATTCCTCTGGTGCTGGATTAAAATAACAGAGTCATCGGTTCAGAGGGTTCCGCCGACCACGCTTGTTTATCTCGTTAGTCTCACTCAGGTAGTGGTGAATTTTCGGATGAGAAGTGAAATGTCTTTATCACGTGACAGGCTAAAGTGAATTTATGTTCTAACCACTCGCAGCCTGCATTCAAAATCGTGATTCAGAATATTCTGCCTCGAGACGCCTACCTCAGTGGAATCGGGCTAAAGTTTTCCTGACATTTTCATTTCAGTCCAATTTAATAATCCCTAATCCTGTATCAATGTATTCTCCGTTCGGTTGCTATCTGATCACACTGTCTACTCCAAGGAGAAAAAAGAACGAGAAGTAAAAAGACTGAGTTCAAATTTTTTAATTTCAAAATCTATGCAGAGCACGAAAAATTTCGAATACAAAACTCCATTGACCATTGCATAGAACTATATCACACTCTCCATCGACCCATTTAGGAGATTTCGCGAACTCCAACCAACGAACTCGACTTTACTCGCTGGAGGAGATTTCGGAATGATAATGCTAAAATGCCAGAAACGATATTAGTATTTGTTCTGGTCGTACAATGAAAGTGAATGCTTAATCAATAAATAATCTTTCATTGGGACCCAATGAACTTAAAGGCCACATTGTGGATATATGGCTAGGCTTTCTTCACTATGGAAATGCTGCGATTGCCTCTGCGCTCAAACGCATTCCATTGTTCGTCAGTATTGTTCCACTCTGCCGCTTCATCTCTCATCTGTATTTGATAATTCTAGACACTGTCTATTTAGTAACTATATCATCTGTCTTCTTAAAATTACGCAGGTCCAAAAATGAAACTAATCGAACATGTCCTCATATCTGTTACCTGTTTTGTGAGTGTTTATATCCGTCACTAAGCTACAGGTATCCGGGTTTGCATCCCTATATTTCTTGAACCAAGTTCTTTTTGTCTGTCACGTGATTCGGCTGCAACGAACACAGCTTATTTCTTTGAGATGCGATAGGTTAGGTGGTAAACGTGATTATCGATTCACAAGTTTGAATGACTTCATCTAAGCTTGGGAGGGACTAACATATATTATAGGCATCGGTCGTCAATGTTAAAGCAAGATCAATCGATTGGATTCTAATTAGGCCTCAGCTCTGTTATGCGACTTTTAATGCATACTCTATTATCGAATTACTGACAAGCTATTCGGAATCGAACTAGCAACTATCAATATGAGCAACCTCGGCTTGCAAACAGAAAAGTAAATGAACTCAATTGCTTTTCAATTACGAAAATGGTGAAGTCCACAGAATGGCTGAGCCATGTACTACGTATCGTAGATCCGGTAGCCATTTTCGTTCAAGAACCAAACTACATTTGACCACATATGTACGGTGTGCAGGACCTGTCGTATTTTCACATTTTAGACTCATTTGAATTATTAGAAGAGTGAGGGGAATATGAAACCATGGTTTTGTCGGTTTGACAAATCTAACCTTGGAACCGAGGGCTCAGCTTCCCTAAGTATGTTTCTTGATTGTAAGTAGCACGTTTTGCAGACGGATACTTGGGAAAAATGGTCCCGTAAACACTAAACAGTGTCACGAATATTGTTGCTCGTCCGCAATGCGTACTCGGTACTCTTCTTCCCACTTACCTCCATGGTTGTAAACTCCTCCGAATCCCTGGAAGTTGTTCTCAGGAAATGTCCGGTCTTCCATCCATACGCAAAAGACGCTACTTTCAACAAATTGCATTTTGTTTGCCCGGTGGCCACTGGAAAATGAGACACATTTGAGGACAAATTCGATTAGGCAAATCGACGCATGTGCTGGATCTTGCACCTCTCGGTAGTCTAGGTGAAATTTTGCCACTTTATTGATCCATCTCACCGCTTGTCGAATGAATCCGCGACATTTTCCATATTTACACGAAACTTCGCGGGCAACTAATTCTGTCTCTTCCCCAAGTCCTTTTTAATTCCTTTTCTGATGTGGCATTAGGAATTCGCGGGAAAAAACAAAGCTACCGGTAGTCATGACCAATTCCCGTGTGCCTTTGATTCTGAAATAGACAAACGCCAGTAATTGGGGTTACCGAAAGATAATTAGATATGGAAGAAGACATCTATTACGGACGTCCGAATGAAATGCACTTTGAGCGAAAGATCTTATACACATACAATAGATATATTATATATATATATATATATATATATATATATATATATATATATATAAAGGGTCATTGTTACCAATGTGCATTTCTTCATTCAATACAAACCATCCATTTAGCTATTAACCCCATTAAGATTACGCCTTTGCGACTGCACCCAAAATTATCTCTTTAGTACTTGCGAAATCCTGCGCTGTCTAAGGTTTTATTTCAATCAACGCTGTGAGAAATTGAACGCCTATTGATAAAATACCCTTATTATGGTTAAAGGGAACGTGGAACTCAAGATCGTTTCGAGCCACTCGTGTAAAACGTTGTGCTGTTGCCTCGAAAACATAGGAAAGATCTAATAACTGCAATTTTATAATCATTAAATTAGTCTAATATGTTAAAATGAATAGTATGATAGGTCTCGCAAGTTCTTGCGCGAAAAACATCAGCAAACATATACCCTGGAAGGGGAATAATTTCATTCTTAGTATCATTAAATAACTTTCCGTTTCCATATTTCCAATCCAGCAGAAGACCAGGAGCAAATACGGTACCTTCAAGGTATTAGAAGGTGCAAAGCAT
This sequence comes from Fasciolopsis buskii, assembly GCA_008360955.1. Lineage (NCBI taxonomy): Eukaryota > Metazoa > Platyhelminthes > Trematoda > Plagiorchiida > Fasciolidae > Fasciolopsis > Fasciolopsis buskii. The sequence goes on along the minus strand of LUCM01004682.1, from coordinate 87,556 downwards.
GGGATGAACAGGCAAAAAGAAAATCTTTTTTAATTCGAAACTTTACGGTCCCCAACTTCAGCGGTTTCAAGGGGTCATCGTGATTCCAATTCAGCTCCGTTCCGCTTAGATCAGTGAGAACAACCGACCGGTTGAGGCTTATCAATATGAATCTTGTTTCACGTCTGCAATCAAGTGATGCATGTATGGAGATTCAGATGGAAGCCTACCATTTGATAATTACCTCCAATCTTAAGTTCCTAGTCATTTATCCGCTCTTCGTTTCGAGTGATGCCCCCGCTCGCGCCTGAATGTGTCACAGAAATCGGACTACTTTCGATCTTAGCCGATCAATTGCAACCTTAATGTCGGGCTCGTGCTCAGTTCTTCTTGATTCGTGTACCGTTCACTTGGTCTTCCCAAAATCCTTCAGTCTGAACTGATTTCTGGACGCCGGATCATCTTGCGAAAAGCATTTCGTCACAAACATTACATGTGTTTGTTTTTCCCGACAATTGCTTGTGATTTTAATTTGGTGGTCGAGTTATTTTTCCGATGAATGTATAGCATGCCAAAGCTAGTAAAAATGTGAGTTGAGACAGACACTTTCAAAAGTCTCATCTGATGATCATAACTTCAGGTAAACGTGAACAGTCATTCTGATACACTCAAGCCAAATTTATTTCACCTCCGACAACTTGCTTATAGATCCCCGCAATCCTTTCCTAATACTCTTATCTCCCGACGCATCTTGGTGAATAAAACGGTTAGGCTAAGCTTTATCGACCAAGCCGACCGAATTAACAGACTACTCTTATTGCTCTCGCATTTGGGTATCGTTGGCTCCCTTAATATCCTATTGGAAATATGTAGTTTCATAACCGGCAAGTGTTTGCCCATCACAGTGGTTCTAAGTTTGTGTATGTCATCTCTGCTTTTGGTATCTCTCCATTTGTCATGAGTTTTATTTGCAACCTAGCTCTTATATTCCATTCGCACTTTGGAAATACTCCCACCCCACTTTGATCTTGATCAAATGTACAAACCAAGCGATTTTTGATTTGTTGAATCTGACCATTGAAATCCTGATATCACTGTACTTTCCCCAAATGTCAGCCAACATAAATGTGATGATACCAGTCTTTTATTCATGAAAAACGGGGAAATGCTTTCATTTTTAATGACTCTTTGACTCCGAAACCTATCAAAGCAAAACAACTAGACCACCAAAATTCGGTAAAATACCCATGGATAATATCCGAACACAAGTCTCAGCTGGTCATGGCGAGCCGATCAAACATCATCTGAATGCCTTTCTAATGTACTGCGCTGGAAGTTCATTTCCGTGTCAGCACATCTTGTCAAATCTTTTTTGACTGTTTCACAGATTTACCTTACCGGTTTTGTGTACCTGCCATCATTCTCTGATCCTGAGAACAAAAAGCAACAAAGTAATGTCCATATAACGGAAACTATTTTCTTTTTGTAGCTGGTTCGTTAAATTTTTGTTCTTCGACAAAATAAAGCTCAACAAAAGCTTTCTATAAAAATCCTTATTTGTTCGGTTCATCGGACTCAATGTCGTGGCATGTCAGTTCGAAAAATCGCGAGTTCGAACTTCGCCTGAGCCATGCGCAACTTCTCTACTTGGCAGTCCTCGGATGGCTCACATTCCCTCCCTGAAAATGACGCGTATTATTGGTTCCTTAATAAATGAATTAAAAGATTAACGATTAAAGAGCATCTAGTGGTATGTATCTTTGCTTCGGTCACATGTCCCAATCAAAAGCAGCCTCGTCCCCGAAAGTAGAATCGCTGCTTTCCTACTTGTTGTTCACCTAATGAGGTTTTCTACAAGCAACACAACACGCGAAAAGAAACGACTTGATCAACAACTCGCAACTGCTGAATCACCCGGTGTGCTGAATTTATTGGTTCTTTCACGTTAAAAATCGTCTCGGGTTACTTAAAAGTTGGTTATCTGCCGCCATGTGACGCGTGAAACAATTGCTTGACTCAATTTTAAATCACCTTCGAGTGTACCATCAATTTATTTCCCATGATTTAACGTGCCCATCGGTTTCTGTTCACTGTATCCATTTTGGGCGAACATTGTGACGAGTTTGTGGAAAACACATTCGAGACGTTTATCATGGTTTAATCTAGGGCTGAATAGTGTGGGAATGGGTGTATGAGTGCTTACAATTACTTTGTGGAGTAGTTGACTTGGTGGGAGGAATTTGACTGGAGATGCAATTCCATGTGCTGTGTCTATGTTTGACGCCGTCGGGCATTGCTACCTGCCACTGAAGGTGACATCGAAATTGAATATTCTCTGAAATTTCGATTACTCTGCATAAAAGCTGGTGCGGCCGTGGTAACACAGGCTCCGCGGTTGGAAAGCTTGGAATCAAACCTCAGGTACGAGGGCGGATATGCACCACAGATGAGTTCCCAAAATTCAAACTTGATGCTTTTCCAGTGCAAGTTAAGGTTAATCGGATAACTTTAGGAATTTTTACTAGACAGATGAATTCCCAAGAACGCTGGGCCGTGCATAGAATACAAAACGCTGGACATCGCTCATAGAAACAGTGGTATCATCAAAATACTTGAATAGAAGCACAAGAGATGTAAACTAATTGCGTGCGTTGTGCACTGGAAAAGGGTGGAACCGTACAGTGAAAAACAGTGGACCTGTAGTCGTGCGGCGAAGCATTTGCGCATCGATTTCAGATACTAAGAGGGAAATCGTACTGAGCATGGCTTCAACACTCTGTCAAAAACTGACTAGTAGTGAGAAACACTGAAGACAGAATGAAACAACTATGGAATTTCATTCAAGGTATTGATGCACTTCTCGTAAGCAGGGCGACAAAACTTCGATATTTCCAAATACTTCCAGGAAGCCGATGGCATACACAACGGTTAAACCACTTACGACCGTGGATCGAGATGTGAAGACAATGAGTCACAATCAAACCATTCATTTCACATCGAACAGACAAATGCCGTTGAGATACAGTGACGCGGTTAGATGAAACTGCACTCACTCTAACTCATTGTGTCATGAGAAAATCCACGATGACCAATCACAACACCCTTGAAATGCAGCTCGGATTAGTTGTTCGCTTCCACTGGAACACAAACAACGGGGCTAATCCAATAGCGGAAACCGAGTTGAGGTTGCGTATCGTTTCCGTAGTGGTTTACGCAACACGGGATGTTTACATGCGGAATCCCCTTTTCGATTTGCATATCCTCGTCTGTAAAGTGCTTTCTCGGTAAGCAGAAGGCTGACAATTCGATTCTAGTTTGTGGTATCGGATTTTGAAGAAGGGATACGAAAGCAAACTTTCCATTCTTTGAACTAATAATTTATGTTGCCGGGACTAATTTGGGATGCATGAAGATGATGTAAAACCTAGTGTTTTATCAATCTTAAATTGAAAAATATTGACTTTAAACACTTTTAACTTGGAGCCTATTTTTTTACCCTGGAGGATCATCCGTCAACTTCCCGGTTTGAATGAATTGAATGATACGTGTAAAAACAGTCACTCGTCGTCCGACAGAAGCTAAAACTTTGAGGGGATATTTCGATCCATGCGAGTAACAGATTGCAAAATAGGAAAGGACGAATGAAGGACGCGAAATCAATCTAGTCAGGGGTTGTATCGTATGAATGAGAAATGAATTCCACGTGCTCAACTACTCGATATTGAACACCATCTGTCTGCAAGGCACACTGATTTCAGTTCGCTCTGGCTTGTAGCCAAATGTTATCACAAATGATATTTAAAAAGGAAAGTTCCAAACAATGTGCCTCGATCTCTAGAAATGTTCATATCTGGTTCATTTCTGATCAAATTTCTAACCAAGTTTTGCCCGTGTGAACACGAAGTAGTAAATAGATGACCCTATGATTAGAAATTTTATACATTCATACAATCCAAATTTCATCGCAAAAGTTCACCAAAATGAACGCATCCGATAACGAATTTAGGCGATAAACATGGTAGGAGAAATATATTCACAAAGCAATCGTGTTCGCCGAGCCTGACGTGATTGGCCTGACTGAAACGCACCTGTTTTGTACGGAAATAGATTTTATTCGATTTGAATGATAATCGGCTGGGATTGCTGGTAACCGAAAGGCTGTGCTGCGGCGACTAGTGAATACGAGGACTATGGATTATGCTGCCGAGATCGTGACATAATAGGCGTACGAGAAGGCATGATTAATATCCTCGATAGCCACGAGCAAACTGTCAACAAGCGATGGGTACTAGTCAGCAAAATATGCCAATGTAAAACTAAATGAAAGTTGGCATTTGTACAAAAAAATGGAAAACAGAACAAACTATTGCGAAAGACTATCATCAAACGGTCGGTTCTTTCCGGAGAATAAGTTAAATTGTTTCCAAATATGGGCTTCCGCAGGGTTTACGGGATCAACTCATGTTTTCATGAAGCAATCGTTACCATGGACGTTTGTAATGAACTAGAGTTTGTAAACAAATGGCTCGTTGCGAAGAGACCTGAATGGCAAATATACTTCACAAAAGTGTGATTGCATAATTTTGATTGTGTTCTGTTCACTTGAACTCTAACATTTGATGAAAAACAACCTAAGACAGCCGAATGTTGTGTGCATGGCACGTTTTAATTCGAACGGTGTACGGGACTGGTTGTCCTACGGATTACACCACTCACGCACGTGCTTTCGGCTCAGTTTCACTTCTAGTATAGGAACACATACCACGTATACCTCAGTGCTGTAAATGCATGAATTGTCTCTTTGAATTAACCGGTCTGGGACCTGTTTTAATGGCTCATTATCAATTAAAACAACGAGATCAAATCCTACGGATTAGGAGTAATCAATGACTTTTCGTTGACGCCTGCCTTCCTTGGCAAAGTGTGCTCTATCTTCAACGGTTGCTCCTAGGCCTTGCTGCGTTGAGCTAGCCTATGAGATGATGCCGTGACTTGACCAGGAGAAGCCAACAGTCAACTAGTCAGCCAGTCAGTCAATCAGTCAGTCAATCAGTTAGGATAAGTGACTTTGCTGTGGAAAGGGACACTTTTAACGAATGATGCCTGGAGAACGACAAATGGAACTGACCAATCGCGATTTGACCAAGAAAAACCGCTACAAACAGTGACAACGAAGTGGGCCAAGATTCGTCTCCACTGACATCATAAATGTGGGGAATTGGTAAATAATGAGACGATCCCTGTGAGAATCGGCCGTTGTCGTCCCTACTGGAAGATGATCAATGGCGATAGATACGGCTGCCGTTACCGAAGTTAGATGAAGGACCAAGGAGGTCAAGCGGACTACGTCGTGACATTTGGACGTCAAGGTTGCGGGATCGAACCCTCTCACGGCCAGTCAAACTCTCCGCTTGGCAGCCGTCTGCTGGTCTCGGCTCCTTTCCTGAAAGATGATGCACGATTTCGTTTCACTAATGAATTGCGTGTGCGCATTCCCGCTGACAAATCATCTTAATGAATTTTTGTATGCATGAGAGAGAAACCATGTCAGAAACCTGGTTGATGTGTCCGACTATATTTTATTCAATGCATTCTGTCTTTGAGATGCCCGACACTCACAATCTACTCATTTTTAGGATTTTCATCGTTTGTTTTGGGCTTTTTTCACGCCCATTTGTCCGCTATCAAAACCCCAAATTCGACGGGGAAATCCTCCTGGCTAAGACAACCGGCGACTGTCGCAGGCACCATTGTCATAATAATATACCGCGCGCACAAACTCTTCCGTCTGGTAAGAAAGGCAACACCGCGTAGATCGAAACAGTCACGTTTGTCATTTCTACTAGATTTTGTTATTGTTTCTGTTGTCGTCATGTGATGCTACCTTTGCTGTTGTCATTATTGATGAAGTAAACAGAAGTCAAAAAGGTTCTCAGTGCAGAAACAATATAAGAAAGGAGATAATAAAGATGCCTTCAGTTATAGGTCCTGTTTGGTTCAACGGCTTAAGACCGTAATCTCGGGAGTTGCATAATCATAACGTTTCATAACGCAGACAATAGTGGAATACTGAGCAAGTATATGGTGCAATTTATCAATTATTCTGCATAAGTTCACGTTCTTGTTCGAATGTAGCACAAATCGTTCAAGGCCACAATGACACACATTGATCAGGCATGCACAGGTTCATCATTCTCCCATGTTCTGTCCTCAATTAGTCTATTGGTATGAGTTAACACTTGGGCTAGCCTTTTTTATATGAAAAATACGGTGATTTCATTTTGATAGTCTTCATCGCAGTTGATGATAAAAGTTACTCAGTTTTGACATCATCATGTCTTCACCTGTGAGGTATCTCAACTAACGATGTCGATTTCCAAGGGTTGAAATACTTAACTGAATTTTAATGAGCCGAAATTGAAAAAATAACTGCCAAATCAGATTGCGTAAATTGGATTTGACTGAATGGATTTGTAGTCAGCCATACTGAGCTGATTTTGGCTGGCCGTACACTAGATCCGGGAGGGCAACTCGATTGAAACTAGTGCTAGCAAAATTGATTGATTGTTCACAATTCACCAAAAATCACGCAGTAGGCGTTTTGTTAGGTTGAGAAAAAACTAGCAAAGTGCTGGTATGCAAATAAAGTTATGTTTATCATGGACACGAACAGCCGTTGACAAAATAACGTGAAATGTACAAATACTTCTGTTCCAGGGTATCACCTCCAAACCTAATATGAATCTAGGTTCAAAAGCATTGGGAGTAATCTCAAAAATATTTGGAATTCTGTAAGGGCAGTTTGCTTTTCTGCAAGATCTAGCAAGTGCTTATCTGCTCACCGAGTTTAGAGTGATGTGCGAATAATCAGATTACCGTACAGTGTATATGCAATAGTAGAAGAATCACGTTTCTGACAGATGTGAACGAGATTGCATGTAACCGGTTGAATGGCATTTCCGAATAATTACGACACAATTCCAAAATAATCTGGTGTATGGAAAAGAATAAATACTTTCGTTTCTTGCAAAATTTCAAGCGACGACAGTTACATGATCATTTTTGCTCCCCTAGGCAATGGCATAAAGAACGAATACACGAATTTGTATTCCTTTAATTCAGCAGAAACTGACAGATCTTCTCGACAATAAGCCGCAAGCAAATAAAATGGAAATCTAGTCCGGGTATCGTTTTCGTCACCGTGCGTGTATCTTAACCATAACGCAGTACAATCCCGAAAGAAAGAAAGAAAGTGAGATTTATTCGCAACAGTTTGATGCTGGAAATTGAGCCTTGACAAAGAGTATTATGCGTCCATCAACAAACGTAACACGTCACCAGAGTTATGACCTCAGCATTTTCTA
>LUCM01004682.1:33606-58095 GCA_008360955.1 Fasciolopsis buskii | reverse complement strand
TACGCGAACCCCAACAAGGACGAACGATTCTGAGTGGAACACCTTAGCCATACGCTACCGGGCAGGCTCTGAACGGTTTGTTGAACTTCACCACATGAGCACGTTGCACCTATCCGTTACTGATTTGCACGGTTACTGTCCGTTACCTCACAGCGATCGACCGCTACTGATAGATGACTTCTCTGCAGGCAGCCTAAGTACGACGAAGGCTTTGGATATGATCCACAGAGTTTGATTACATGATACATTTTAGTAGTAGGGGATTGAATGTTTTCATCAAATAATTCACCATGTGATATCATCACTCAACTCACCATAAAGAAACCATGGTTCGCGTCCCAGTTCGGGAGCGGTGGATATGCAATGATGATGATTGCTAACTAGGATGAAACAGCTGTACACTGCTTCCATGGTTTCTGTATGGTGATATCACATGGTGAATTACTTCATGGGATGAAAATAGTTGAAAGCGTTTAAAACGTGCCCTTATACCTCTGCATGCAGGTATGCCGGTTTTCTGTAGAGACAAAGTTCTGAGGAGAGGGTTTCTCTTCCGAATGCACAACTAATTCTTCCCATTTTAACCCGGTTGACAACTGTTTCTAGGATGGTCTCTTGTCTGGCTGTAACCATAACCTGTTTTCAAATAACCACTATGTCCCCTGTTTTTGAATCGGTACACGCCTTCTCTCCTTCTTGGACAGTGCAACCGGGTATTTTTCATACCTCTTAGACGATATTAAAGTTTTGTGGCCGTTCGTTTCATTCGTCACGAGATTTATTAGATCATAGTGGTATTTCTTGTTACGTTGACGAGTTACCCCCAGTGGCGTGATTCGTAGAATGCAATCCTGAAAATGAAGTGACCCGTCCAGTGTTTCACATTTGGACCTCATTGCAGAGAGCTTATCGTTCTTAATCATGACGTGTCTGTCTGCCGAGCATTTCAGATCGGTGACTGGGCCCTGATCATTGAATGGATCAGTATCGTGCGCATAACCGAAGTTCAAACCCCTGTTCATTTGACTAGCTCTTTTGGGAACCGAGCTGGAAAAAAACGATGTGCCTTGTGAAGTGTTCTATGTCTACCTTCAATTGGTTCGATAAGCCAAAACACCTTCGCATATCCTGACACCGGTTTGCACTCCGATTTGAAGGTTTGCTCCCCATTGTAATGCTGTTGTTCTTCTTCTTATTATTATTAGATTTTTGTTGGTAATTTTTGTTATTTCTATCCACGGACGGGGGTGTAAAATGTTGAAAATTCACCCCGTCAAGTCTACAAAACAGTTGCGGGTTTGAGGTGAACAAATGCGAAAAGCATCACAAATCACTCATTAGTGGGTTCATAGGGGATGATAGGAAAACCGAACTGGTACAAATCGAACAGGAAATTGCTAGTATGACTGGGACACGGATAGATCATGAATCGATTTTTCGCGGTTGCGTGCGTTGGACACTGTCAATCTATAGAACAATGGCATTGGAAGCGTAAGATGGTATGTTTCCAGTCAGCCGTACATACACAAATAAACAGAGTCCCGGAGGCATAAGACCCGCTTGAAGGTTACTGCCGCACATCAGGTATGCGTGTCCGGTACTGCCGTGTCAATTCGTCTCCATACATGAACAAGCCGATTATAATTTCTAACCGCAAAGCCAATAGTATGTTTCCGGGACACTATGTATTCGTGTATATGCTGCTGACTGAATATATATATATATATATATATTGTGTTGGTGATAGGCAAGTTAGCAACAAGGCAACCACAACCGATTTGATGTCAACACCGTTGCAGATGATCGGAGATCGATAAATTCAAATCTCCCGATGATAATATTCCCATTTAAAGCATCTTGACTGTCCCAATATTTTGAAAAACATGAGCCAGAGTCAGAAACTTCCGTGTGCATAATCTATCGAATTTTTGCACAATTCACAGGTTCGAAGCTAATGCACGCTTGTGAATGTGTTGTTAATAAACGGAGAAAATCAGTTCGTGGATTTATCACAATACGCACGTGTGTATTCTGTTTACTGAAATTCTCTCCTTCGGAGCGGCTCCATTCGGGACCGGTGAATATGCGCTGGTTCGTGTAGTTTGGACATAATTGTCGAGGGTTCGGATTCTCCGACGGCCGTTCGAATTCCCCGCCTGGCAACTTTCTGGTATCCCCGGGCCCTTTCCTAAAAAAGAAATATACACTTTCGTTTCATTATTAGATAAAGTAAAGATAAATGAAGAGAAGACAAGAAGATTGTTTTTTCGGAAGATGTTTAAACAAGTACGATTAAACAAGGCTTCCAAAATGAGTTGGTCATTCAGTTCGCTTGGTGATGATGATGATGATCGAGTTGATGTAGACTGGTGCAAAATAATGTCCTAAACCTAGGTCGATTTATTGCGATAAATACAGACTGCTTCTATCGGCAGTGAAATGCTCAAGTTCAAATGGCTAATGTACCCGTCCTTTCCAAGCTGGCCGGCAGAATATAGAAGAAGGCTGTGTGTACCTGAGACGATTATGAATGATTCTTTTGCTTGTGCATGCATGTGTTACGAGCAAAAATGAGACGAGTAGAAGCCACGTCTAGTGAGTCCACAGACGCAGGACGGTCGGAATTATTTGCAGTTATTGGTAAGCTGTTCGCTCCTGGCCCCATGTGATTCCCACGTTAGTGATATTCTTCTGTGTTTCCGAGAAATACTATTGATGGTAATGAGTAATCCGTGCGCCTTATTTTTTTTGAGCGAATGAGCTACAGACAGTACACTACAACATTACACACTTCAAGATTAGAACAGACAATCAGAGGGTAGAATGGTTTTCGAACTTGAATAGGGAGTGAAATCCGGCTTACTCTCCGTCATTCCAGCTACCTGATACAAAAAAAGCATTTTGTTACGTTAGAAAATCGAACAGCACATTTCCCCGGGGAGCTATCGCATATTTCAAGGATAAATCAGAAACGAAACAAATGACATCTACCGGATTTGTGTTGTTCGACCCCTTAGAGAAGGCTGATCTAAATCGGAGGTTGAACTCCATGCACGGAGAGGTCGGCGGCTGTCGAACGAGTGCACATCCACAAATAGGACGTAGCTAGTCCCCCAAACAAGTTGCGCCGATCGTCAGTGGCACAGCGATTTTTCGCCTGCAAACCCTGTGTCTATAGCGTGCCACTCAAAAGTCCTTTGGAGACATTTCGATGTTGTAGGTTTTGACCACCACTAGACAGATACATAGTGCTCCGTTTCCTCTGGAGGTATCCAGAAATATTTGTTTTCTTTCTATTCGCATCTGGCAAAAGAATGCACGAAACGCATCTCACGAACACGGGCTCTGGTGAAACCCAATGGAACTTTAAGCTTCTGATCCAAACGATCAGAAGTTTTACGAATTGGAATGCCAATGTCCGACTAGTAACAACTGGTCGGCATATTCATTCTCTCCGCCGGTTTACACACCAGGAATTCGAAACAAATCGGAACTCCTCAAAACAATCCACACCTTGGTCTCGGAGGCCACAGAGGAACCACAGACTATGATGGAGGACAACACATGGACTAGAAAATTAGAGCGAGCCACAACGTGTACGGGAACCCAGCCCAGTGTCCTCCTCCATACTCGTTCTTTTGCGCAATTTTCTTTTCTCCAAAGCTCTGAAAACAGTTCTTTAGTAGTCGTGGTCCTGAAAACTATATCCGTGCATATATATGCATGACCTAAACTGAATCTAAGAATTTGTCCAACAAACGGTCACAGCTTGTGTTTGTTGTCTTTAGACGAAAATTCGGAGTTGACTTGGAGAGGTCCGCAGTGTGTGCCACCTGTTATCGTGTGGCATCTACACGTAATCAATACTTTGCACACATTGTGCAAAAGATAAGCGCATATTTCGCATCCTATGTGCCTTGAGGACAACTAAACTGTCAGATTCGGATGAGGTTTGACAGAACGAAAGAAGCTAAGATGAACAACCTGATGGGAGTATAGTCTTTTTCACGCCGTCACGCACTGTTACATCTGGTTTACTTTACTGTTATATAACTCGTACAGGCGTGGCTAAGTGGACCGCCACACTCCTCTATTGGATGCATTCACCTGTCTAGGTGTACGAATTCATCAGTATTAGAGGATGATCAAACAAAGTACTAACAATGGAATTTATTATTCTGTCTGTATCATTTAAGCCTAAAATAAGGCTACAAGACGCGCCTTTTGTCACTTCAGTTGGCGATTCCTAACTAGACTCACCAGAATCTAATTTGATGAGTTATCAACGAATCATAATTGGCGTTCTTCTGTGGACTCTTCAACGACGAGCTTCCATGCACACTACTGACACTACAAATTTGATTCTGGTGCGACACACCAGTTCACAGTGTACAAGTCTAAGGATGTATGCACACGAGAGTACCAAGCACGCATACCTGACGGGCAACAATAACCGCGAAACCAGTCCTGTACTCACGGGCAAATTTTATTTACACATCCAGATACTACTGACAGTTCTTAATTTGGTTCGAAAAGCTGTAGAGGGACACAAAAAAGGTCACAGGAATAGGCTTCATAGAATAATCACCTGATAAGTTGGTGAAATGTGATGAATCTTCGATAGTCAAGTGAATCCGATTTGACGAAGCTGTTCATTTTGGGATTCATAAATCTGAGGACCACAGTTAGAATGAGACGAACTCATAAAGTGACACCCGCACTGAGAATGTATTCGTTAAAAATAAGCACTGCCTTCCAATGTCATTCCCTTTGATGGCGCAATGTTTCTTATCTCCACCGAATCAATACCTAAAGACCTTCAAAGCTCAGCCTATCAACATGCACCAAAATAGTTGAACACCATACTCGATTGAGAGAATTTCACTTCACGTGTTTCACAACATTGATTCACAGAAGTCTTCCACGTCAGACAAGTCGACCGGTGACAATTATCGACGTTCCGCTCTCCTTCTTGGCCCGTCCCAGTTCAAACAAGAAGCAATAGATGTTTGCAGCTCTACATCTAAAATGAATTGTGTTGATTCGGTACAAGTGTGGTCGGAAAATATGAACGGTTCTACTTCAGTTTTGCTTATTGTGCGTCGAACTGTTTGTGGCGCGATCGGAAAGAAGAGGGCGAATAGATTCATTGATCTGAATGAAGTCCCATTGCTCCATCGACCACTGTTCGGGCTACACCTTACACATGCAATCCTCGGAACATTCGATCAACCGTACAGTTTGGAGTACACCAGACTTCTCTCATCTGAAAGATTCGGTCTTGCATATCCGGTTAAGCCGCGGGTTCGAATCCTCCCACCGCCAGTCAACCTCCCCACTGAGTAGTCCTCTGTTGGCCGCTGCCCCCTTCCTGAAAAATGATGTACACTGTTATTTCATTAATAAAAGAAATAAAAGGTAAAAGATTGAGTTCGATATCCGAGCAAATTGTGCTCTCTAATTCTGATTACATCCAATGTCCAAGCTCCTGACAAAATGCTCCCAGAACAGTCTACCAATACTACGAAAACGACAATGTTCAAACACCGAAAGTCCTTGGACATCACGCATTAAAACCGCACCGACATCACGGCTGCTGCGTTTATACAATTCGTGACCGATAACCAGTTGTCATGGGGATGCCACAGATGTCCGATTTGTACCTATTATTCAAATGAATTTCAACAACGCCTATATCCAACCAAAGAATGCAATTGAGTAGCTCACGAACAACAAAGTCTGACAGGAAATGAGAAAGACAACTCAAAGAAGTAGCGATGCAGACGATAGGGGAACAAACCGAGGGGAGTCATTGTCCACCCCTGTGTTAAACATACTAAAAAAAGTTCGTATTGAGTTGACGATATTTCCTCTGAGTTAGTCCTAGTATTTCAACGAGGTCACTTCACTCAGTGTATAACATTCAGTTCTTGTATTGATCTAATTTTGAGTTGTAACAGTTCACGGGCCTTGTGTTCTTATTGCTGTCTGAAATGTTTGCATATCACACGAGATTGTCCAAGAACCAAATACGCTGATGCAGTAACCCCGGGAAAATATACCAAATAATCGCTCGATCGTTCAACAAAGTCCCGAAAGCCCATATTTGAATTCGGATAGGTGCACTGTGAACAGCCGGATCCAAAGCTCCTACAGAGGTGTGGGATTTGCCAGGTATTCGGTAGGCTTCGTGGCCTTCGAACATGAATGTCACGGGTCCCAAATACCACCAGGAGGTGAAGCGATCAGGAGAATGGGATTGAGGCTCAGGTCTGAAACTTACGGTTCGGAAGGAAAAGCAAGAAATACCTCCATGTACAACCATCGTCTTTTAGATCGAAATGCGAACGTCGACCGCACTCTTTTTCCACTTGTCCCTGTTTCTTGTCTTCTGTCCAACGAAGGTAGACAGTGTGCATAAGAGTTACATCTTTTGCTGATGAATCGCGGTTACTTGACTTTCCATGAATTCCTGTTGCCTGAATGTAATTATCCGTGTGTTATTCAGCAGGCTAAATGGAATCTTTTTCGTGCATTTCTGCAGCTTGCTCTTATAGCGTTCGGAAGTGATCTTCTCATGGCTGTGCACTCATCCCTGACAGTTTGCAACATCAATTCAACCTAAATTAAGCCATGAAAATGTGTTTGCAAATTTAGACTTTTCACTGTTTTTTGTGACATCACATTTCAAGGCCTTGATTTTGCTCGAATTTTCTTACACTTAAGGACAGGAGGAGCGACAAGGTAAATAAGGCCAAATTCTTGATTGAAATAAGACCGCAGTCACACAAACACATGCGAATACGGAGCGTGTATCAGCTTTAACACGTTCACTCTGGCGTTCAGTTTGGATAATTTGATTTTGAATCATGACGCAGCCCTGGCATACAATCGATCGAGTCACGTGACCTGATCGAAGCGCGTATGTGATTGGTTGTATATATTTTGACTTGTAACCATACGACAAATCGAAAACACAACTAGTAGGAAAAAAATGCTGCTCTGTTTTTACCAAATAAATCCTCTTTTTCTCCGCTCATTTCAACTAATAGAATTTTACTGCTCACATGAAAAGGACACTGAATTTGAGTACTGTTGGTTTCAGTTTTTCAGACTGTGTAATAGATGATCATAATAGGTTATCATGTGTAATAGATGATCTAGCATATCACATGGTAAACGCTTCCTCAGGGGTGTTTGATCCATTGGAAGTACCGTGAATTGATGAGTACCAGAGAGTTTCTTTCTTTTAAAACATTCCCCAATTTAGATGAAACATACTGACGTCCCAACTACCCACCACCACATCATTCGGGTCGAGTGAAAGACATCGTGACATTTTTTTTTAAAGATCCATGGTAAATTTGGCTATTACGTCAACTTGATGTAGCATTCTGAAAACAATGGAAGCGGTGTTCAGTAACGTTAAAACTATGAATTTGGGTTCTGGTTGATCTTAATTCCAAGTGGATGGTAAAGAAATGCATTTCGTCTTCTACTAAGGAACAAATGCATATTTGCATTAACACTTGAACTTCCCTCGGTCACCGGAAGTCACATTATTCCCTAATCAGTCCAGTTGGGCATGCATCCGTTCGATATTTACCAGACTTCCTGAGCACTGTAGACTGATAAAATAGGAACACTTATTCTATTGACTCGATTCAAATGATACCAGATTTGCATTAGGACGGGATCCAAACCTCCTGTTGCGCACACCGCTTACGAGTCACTAAGACGAAGTGCGGCTGATAAAGCAAGTGCATTACCAAAGCCCATGGGTAGCATGCGCGAGTGTTCTCGACTCCATCCTCGGCCAAAATCATCACTCATTTTAATGGGATTTAACCAGTACTTTCCTTTTGTCTGGCGAAAAAGCTTATTTCGGTTTGAAATTCCGATCGTCTTTATTCAGTTTCCTTGATTTTTCGAACATTTCGTTTTCTTTGTCAATTTCTTTTCTTTCTAAATATTCTCACTCATTGCAAGTGTCCAAGTCCCAACTTGTGAACTGGATCATTCTTAACAGATGTCAAGAAAGTTGTTCCTCATGTATGAGCCGCTTCAGTTCAGCTAGTACCAATCCTAACTTTCATACTACCGTACTCTTTTACCTTTTTGCTTCTTTTACGAATGAAATAACAATGTACATCATTTTTCAGGAAAGGGGCCGCGGCCAACAGCCGGCTACCAAGTGGGGAAGTTGACCGGTGGTGAGGGGATTCGAATCCGTGACCTTCTCCGTTTGACCACCGCTGTGTTGGTTGTAATCGTGCCTTGCTGCCTAGCGGACAGGAGAAGACGAAAACGTGGACGAAAGAGAAGCTGAACCGGGTGACCATTGACAACACGTAGATGAAGAAGCAGACCGCTTAGAACCTCTGGAATCAACGGAGAGCCCAACACTGATTAAGCTTTCCCCACCTCATCGTCACTTCACGAATAGGCTAATGTGCAATCACCCATCTGCTATCATTTCCAGCCCCAGGGAATTGTGTGTGCCCAAGTAGGTGGGAGGGGGGTTGATCTGCCTGGAAATATAGCTCAAACGGCACAATCGACCTAAGAACTGAACTGTTAGGGATAAAATTAGTTGTCTAACTAAAGATTTTTACTGCAGGCGAAGTGGAAGAGAACCGAATTATTCGACAAACGTGAACGAACTCGTTCGAGGAAAATACTTTAAAGGCATTTGTATTACCAATGCGTGATCCCCGTGTTCGTGTGAAATTCCCATTGGGGTAGTCTAGCGTACCCGAAGAAACGACCATACTAGCAATTTGTATCGAACTGGGAAAGAAAATAGAAGCAGAACACCATTTTACCTTGAATGAACTATTCTTTATTTTCATTTCGGTACGTAAAATAACGGGCGAGATATGTACCATGATAATAAGTGAGAATGAGATCATGAGTGAATGCTTTTGTAACGTGTGTGTACGTGTGTGCGTGTGTGTGTGTGCGTGTGTGTGTGTGCGTGTGTGCGTGTGTGTATGTGTACGTGTGTGCAAGTGAGTAGACCATATCACATGACCAGGATTAGCTCGTTCACGATCCTAGAGTGAGCTGTGAGAACGCACGGAACACGGTGAGCAATGTTGTTCGGTATATTGTGAATATATCCACAAAGAAGCTATGCATACACTTGTACATTTATATTTATATGCATATTTCACGAGGTTAACCGGATTTGAACAGCAGGAAGGCACGATCTTGTAGATAAAAGTAGATGAAGTTCCCGGTCTCGTGAGTCACGTAGCTGAAAACAAAATAAAACGGGAAACAACGTTGAAATGTGAATGAAAAGACTGTCCACCCATCCGCCGTCCCAATATCCCAAGGAATAGAATGAATCTCTCAGACACGCAAAAAAGTTCACCCGGATATCATGACACTTACCTTCCGAAATTTTTCCCAACAACACAGTGCCATGTCGGATTGTATTTGCGATCGAATTCTTTCTTCAAATGCGCGGCAATGTCTTTCTCTACTTGATATTTGTCCAACGCATAGGCGGCTGTTTGGACCGCGTCCTCTTGCACTTCATTGCTCATGTCAGCATTCTTGATCACAGCTTTGCGTTCACCCATTGTCGCGTGTATTGTTCACCGTTGACTCAACCGACTAGACACCGTGGGGCGATTTTTATACGTTGGTCGGCAGGTAGCCGTAGAATGAGACTACGCGAAAGACGAAAAGTTTAGCAGCTTGGCTTCACCGCGCAAAACATGGTCGAGTCGGTTCTCAAATGTTGGCACAATTCTACGTGTGCAAGTACGTGTGTATGTGTGTGTATGTGTGTGTGTGCATGTTTGATTATGTGTGCGTTTACGTGTGAGTGCGCCTTACGATGTGTCACATGCACAAGTCACCATGACTTTCTTACCGTGAGCTGATTTGGAATGCGGTTGCATGAGCATTCACCGTTTGCGTGCACGGCCTTATGAGCGAGCTGGACGTGTACTGGTTCAGTTGCCACATCTACTCCGGTGTGTGTGTGTGTGTGTGCTGGTTCTTGCCCTATACCGTTGTGTCTAGGGCTTTACGGAGGGTGCAGTTTGTGAAGGTCAAATGAATGATGTATGTGTGTATGTAGAATGATCGAAACCCGTATGCCGTCAACCCGGTCCCGAGAAATGCGCGGTTTAGGCACTGCACAAACGCACTGAAGGTTATCACATCAAGTCGCCACGACCGCTGGCCCACAACGAATCGGTGACGCTTTTGCACGCTTGGTTGGATGCCTCGAACCCCATAGCCATCGCGATCCCGTTCACCGGGCGCGGATTGCGCAACGGAACATCTGAGGGGTTGCGCAATCGCTATTTTGATAGAAAACATGAAAAAGTAAGTAGATGTAGTGCGCCAACGTTTCGACCATCGTGGGTAGTGTTTCTCAAGACAATTTTTGATTGTAAAACTTGCCTTGAGAAAGACTACCCACGATAGTCGAAACGTTGGCACATTACATCTATTAGCAACGCTGTGTTATTAACATTATATCATTCACAATAAAAAAAACAATTCATAGCGCATTGATTATTCGATACACTCGTTATGTCATTTGGTCCTGATATGAAACAGTAAGGTTTGTACAATAGACCAACTTAACGGAAAGTCCAGCACATGTGAATAGGTTCCAAAAGGTTGTCATGTGGGGTATGTGCACATGGATACCGAGTTGAAATTTTTCCCGGAGGAATATACAACCTTTGCGGCGGTTACTGCCGTTCAGGTCAATCGCCAAAGGCCAGTTCAGCATGATCAGCGTTTATACACACGTCCTCTTGAATCAACTGGGGTTTTGGAATTTTCCAATAACTGACGAAAACAAGCATCGTGATCGTAATGAGAATTTGACCTACTGCATCGCGTGTATACCAAATTTTCCAGTCATCTGGAAATACCATCAAGGAATTTGTTCCACTTGTGTTTTACTACAAATCCTGCAGTTAGGCTTTACATATCGGAAAATCCCCATAGGTGGCTTTACTGTCAAGTATGTCGGGTGATATTTTACGTGATACCTTTTTTCACTTGATAACACCAACATTACCAATACTAATACTAATACCAGTATTGCTAATAGTAGCACTCGTTTAGAAGTATAATCTTTTTTCACCTATTGTGAGTATGAGCGAATCCGGTTTTGCGCTGTTGGAAAAACGCTGTTCTCTCATTCTAAGACTGATACAACTACTAATACTATTACTACCAGTTACATTGACGTCAAACATTTGTCTAGTTTCGTTTCATCTGTCACTCAAATATAAAAATCATGCAGAAAAGGGACATGATCACGCGCATTCGTTCAAACTGAGACATTAATCGACAGCGGTAAACGTGAACCATTGGGAATTCTCATCCAAAGGCTAAAAAGCCTACTAGTAGAGAACCTTTCGTTCTGAAGGACACTCCTTTATTCAACCTCCCTCTTCTGTCTCCAAACAAATCTCATTATCCCATCTACCTACCCACAATGTCCCAACTGATAACACAGTCGACACTCGCAAAGGTTCATCTTCAAATATTGTAGTAAGTGATTTCCAAACTACTAGCTCACATTTTCTCAGACCTCGTCTGACTCTGAATCTCGGTTGCTTCAATGTTCACCCATTAATGCAGACCGGCCAACAGGCATGATTGGCTCTGACAGTGGACTCACTTTCGGTTGATGTCTGCTGCGCCAGTGAAACACGAATTCAGGATTCGAGTGGTGTAATTCAACGAACTGTGCCAAATGTCTCGTCAAGGTATTTCCTTCGCACTTCAGGAGACGAAGCGGCTCAAGCTGTGAGCCAACGTGGTGTAGGAATAGTCTTGAGTGAGAGGACCGAAGCAGCCCTTCTAGACTGGATCCCAGTCAACAGTCGCTTGTGTGCCTTGAGACTGCAGGGATCAGCGGGTGTCCAGAAGGATAGTGGTGTTAAGCGTAGTTTATTTGCCATCTCGGCATACGCTCCCACAGACTGCAGCACTGACATGCAGAAAGACGAGTTTTACGATAACCTCGTCACTCTTGTTCGGAAGAGCAAACGCTCTGACATTGTAGTGGTAGCAGGTGACTTTAATGCACAAGTTCATCGGAGTCCTCTTTAGGTGAGTGATGCGCCTTGCCTGCACAGCGAACAGACAACGGAGAAAGACTTCAATTCTGTGCAGATAATCATTTATTCCTGTCTAGTACGAATTTCCGACACAGTTCGCGCCGCACAGCGACGTGGCGTTCTAACTCGACAGGTTCACTGAGTCAGATTGACCATATGGCAGTTAGCTACCGTTGGCGCAGTTCTGTCAAGAACTGTAGATCATACTGGACCACGTACGTCGAATCGGACCATGCGTTAGTTTTAATGCGACTTTTGCTGCAGCTGAATGGCCATCGACGCAGTCCACAAATCCGACTGGCTGTCGAACGTTTGTCTGATTCGACTGTTCGCAACAGCTACGAACAGAAACTATCTTAGGGACTAAGAACTTCGACGAGCAGTGGAATCAAATTAAGCAGGCTATGCATTTGGCAGCAAATTTGGCCTGCGGTCCAAGTTCTAATGTTCATCAAAAACACTGGATCTCCCGAGGGTCGCTGGGTCTAATGGAGCAAAAACGCGAGCTGTCTAACTGCAAGGGAGTGAATAAGATGCGTCGGCAGTTGCAGCGTCAGTCGACGATAAGCCCTAAGAAGGACAGCAAAAACTAGTGGGTTAAGGTAGCCGAAGAGATGGAGGAAGCGGCGGCTTCAGGTAACATTCAATGGCTGTTTAGGCTTATACGTGACA
Source organism: Fasciolopsis buskii (assembly GCA_008360955.1). NCBI lineage: Eukaryota > Metazoa > Platyhelminthes > Trematoda > Plagiorchiida > Fasciolidae > Fasciolopsis > Fasciolopsis buskii. Next base: position 45,316 of record LUCM01004682.1, on the reverse strand, counting down.
CCAGTAGGTGGCGAACTTCGTTGGGCTGACCAATTCAAGGCTCAGTTTAGCTGACCACATGCTTGCCTATTTAGGCCAACGTCTGCAGCTGCAAATCCTTGGGAAGTGCTACTTGATCCCCTAACGTAAGTGGAAGTGCAGTCGAATATTCAAGTGCCTACAAAATAGAAAAGGTTGCCGTTCCCGAGGAACTCTCCGCAATTTTTCTCAAACTGGGTGGAAAAACCTTGTTACATGCTCTAACCGGAGTGCTTGGTGAGATCTGGAGCGAGGAGCGTATTCCGTTATCATGGGGCGAGTCACTGATTGTGCCCATCTTCAAGAAGAGCACACGGAGTGACTGAGGCAATCATCCTGACATTAGCTTAATTCCTATGGTTACTGAGATCCTAGCTTTGAGAATATTGCGCCGTTTGACACCTACCCGTCGGAGTGACATCCTCGAACAGCAGGCTGGATTTCGTTTAGGTCGAGGTTGCATCGACCAGGTATTACCTGTTCGATAAATACTCGAAGCGCGCCACACCCACCGCCGCCCTACGATCATAGTTTTTCTGGACCCGAAAGGCACGTTCGACTCAGTCCACCGGACAGCACAATTCAGTGCTCTCCACGGGAGTGGTATGCGAAAGAAGTTCGTCAACCTATTGCGAGCATTGTACTCGCATACCTATGATCACGTGAGGGTATATGGTGAACTATCAAGTTCATTCGGAACAACTAGCGGCATCAGACAAGGGTATCTCAGTTCTCCATTCCGGTTGAACTTCGCCATGGACGAGGTGATGGAAGATGCTTTAGGAGGTCTCCGGGATGTAGGAATAGAACTGGGAAGTGGAGGGAAGCTATGTGACCTAGATTAAGCAGATGGCGTTGTGTGTCTGTTCTGAAGTTATAAGGTCGTGTGTACTGTGCCGCAATGTACTCAGTTCAGCTCTGTTGTACGGTTGCGAGACAAGGAGTACGCATGTGGAAGATGTCCGTCGCTTGGAGGTTTTCGACCACCGATATGTAGATGGTATCGCCAGGATAGGATGGACTGATCGGGTGAGTAATATGGAGGTCAGGAATCTGGTACTAGGTGCCACTTCTGAGAATACCTTGTTTCAGCGTATGAAACTTAGTACACTACGCTGGTTCGATCATGTGTTGCATATGACGAACTCTCGTCTACCATATCGTGTCCTAATTTGGGTTCCTCCCAAGGAATGAAAGAAGCCGTGCGGTGTTCAGCAGATGACGTGGCAACGTGGAATGAGAAAATGTAGAGCGAACTTAGGTAAAGTATGTGTCTCACGTCTTCGTGGTTTGGGTCCGAAAGACTCGTCGACTTGCTGGCTGGAGACACTGAAGGATATGGCAATGAACCGTGAACAGTGGCGCTTGTGTTTTCATTTTCTATCGAATCATAGTGATTGAAAGAGTGCGTTTTCACAGCTAAACTTTGTAGGTCCACTCCTTTTTTTCCTTAAAAATTCACTCTTTTTATAGAAAAAATACAACTATGGGATGATGATGGTGATGATGATGATAAATGACAATCCATTCATGTGTAGCACTGAATGCTGTCAGACCTGTAGCAGCTATTTCCGGCAAATGGGAAACATCTTTCGTGAAGTTGTCCCAGTTCAATTTGCACGTCCATTATGGTTGCACTATCCCCTTCCAACTTGGTACCTCAAAGCATCAAGTAATCAAAAGGAAACAAAGGATGAGTAGCAGTAAATGAGAGACTGCGAACCATCTTACAAATACTCGCCTCGGAGAGCAGCGTACAACGAGACGAGAGTTATTTGGGCATCCACACAACGTGTTTCAACCGCCTTAACCTATTCTGATTCAATAACTTTTCTAGGGATTGAACCCAAAGACCCACTATCTTCTCGTGGAAAAAACATTATAGCAATATTGTAGCCATCGTTTACTGATAACGATAAAGACTTCGCTACCCATCAAAGGTCTAATCCCCGATGAATTACTATCATCCAATCAGATAGTAGATAGAATTTGTGCACCCCAATGACTGCCTACTGAACGAGAATCCTAAATCACGTTTTAGGTACTAGACTGCAAATAATAATATTCCTCCATGATAGTGTTCCTGGCTGTTGCTTCGCAATTACCATACTCCATAACTTTAGACAAATTTCATAATCTGCTAGTGCCCCAAAAAACCAAGCAAGCCATAAACGTGCACTGTGGTTACCAGTTGGCAAAACCCGGCAAACATAAGGTACGCAGTCATCAGTACGAGGGGTATCTCGGCAACCTTCTTTTAGCTGCTTGGCTTCAATCTGGATATTTACCATTTTGATTGTGAAGCAGCCGAATAGCCAGATCACACACGGCACGCAAATGCATTTGGGCGTGCGTTTGTGAATTCCGTAGACATTGTGAGCAATCACTTGTGAACTAATTTGCAGGTACATGAACGAAAAACCTGCAGGTTCAATACAACTTGTGCAAGCATACACGTCACGTTCTGGCACGGTACGAGTGTGTGTATGTGTGTTTGTGTGTGTGTGTGTGTGTGGCAAAACAAGCCACCGTGATCTTTGCATGTGGCACTATTCATCTATTATTACTAATGTATTCCGTCATAGCTAGTAATGTCTGATTGCAATTCATGTTCACAAGCGACGGTATTCGGGTTTCAATCCCGTCGTATTCGATTCCATCCGTATATCGGCTCTCAGACTGAAGTTTGTTCGAGGGCACAAAATTTAACAGGTGGACCAATTGTTTGTGGTCTGTACCGGTATTGTCATACAGTATACAATCCATTCCATTATTCCCTACACTGAGTTAGTTGCAAATTAGAACTGGCCTCGTATATCGAATCGGATACTTTGAGGTGTTATTAATAATAATGCATTTCCATTCCCAAAGTACCGGCGGGACAGGCTATTGTGTTCATGAATCACATTCATCTGGAACTATAGCCAGTCGGCTGGAAAATGGCCTTGAAATGCCCAGGCAACCGCCGGGGTCAATCGAAAATCTGCGTATTCCCAACCCGTATCGACAATATCGTGTTATTCACACATTACCTGTTCGTACGCTTTTTCCAATCCAATCCGAAACAGGATATTTCCGTCCTAATGATTGGTTGTTTTTTTCGGCGCCTATCAGGCAGAATCGAGGGCGGAGAATAGAAAATTGTGAATTGCTAAAGTCCCATCACGGACTTTGAGGTGCTTTGGCTAATGATAACGTGTCGATTTCTTTGTAGATTAATCTAGACGAAAGTAAACAGGACAGAAGACAATAGGTGATAATTAAATATCAGCAGTTTTTCATCTTTTATCTTTTACTTCGTCTATTATTGAAACAACAATGTACATCAATTTTCAGGAAGGGGGGCGCGGCCAACAGAGGGCTGCTGAGTGGGGAAGTTGACCGGCGGTGGAAGGGTTCGAACCCGCGGCTTTCATGTCCAAAAGGCCATGACCTTATCCGTTTGGCCACCGCCGGCCTTTGCCTTATATTGCCCTCCAAACAAAGAGTTATCCGGACCCATTGGAGCCGTATACGCTGTTCGGGGCTTATGATGAGATATGACATACTAACTTTCAAACAATAGGGTTACATCTTATTTGAAATTGTATGTACCTGGTTCTTCTTGATTTTCAATAATGTCAGGCAAAGAAATGTTTTTTTATTATCGATTCATACTGTTTATTCAACTTTTCCCAGTTTGGTCGGACACATTCAGCGGCTTCAGTGCAAATGACCAGGGGAGATTTCACTCGAAACCGGAAAACTGTACATCTGAAATCCATGTCGAGGTCCACTTGATTACAGCAGGTTTGAAGGAAATTTATTTTCCAAAATGTGTTATCTGTCTCCATAGAACCGTATTGTATAAGGAACAGCGAACCCGTCGTCCGGAGATTTGTCCTTGAACTAATTCGCATCAAACTTTCTGTGTTATTTTAACATACTATGAAATGTCATCACTACCGATCCATCAATTCGCATGCGAAAACAATTTTCCGGTTACTTTCCGACTTCCCTAATCAATCAGCCTTCCGCCTAAAAGTCAAATCTCAGATCACGCAATTATTGACAAAACTTGTACATCTGATTGAGGTTCAAACAGACGACATAGACAATCCGTTTCTCAGCCACATGGTTATCTGACTGATCGATTTCCGCATAAAAATTCTTCGCAATATCTTTAGTGACATAACGACATGAATACGAATCACCATAGACGAACTCGTTAGGCAACGTTTGTATTTCCTATTGTGTTAAGGGGAAATTTTCACAGAGACCATACGTGATACTCGGCCGTAAGCTTCTCCATACCTTTCAGATGTACCGCTTCCAAATACGAAACTGTTCGTTATCACCACTAGGATGCCTTATAAAACAAGATATTGATCGAAGAGGTTCAGTCCGCCGTTAGGTCCGAAGGATATCCGTTATTAGGTAATGCGAGTTTTGTACCTCAGTGTTTCAACAAATGTGGACTAAAGTCAGCATCTTTTTGTCTGTAGGACCAACGAAGTGACCAAATTCTGACAGTGATAATCATTTTTGCACAGAGCTTTCCGTTTAAAGCACCAATAAATAATTGACACATTAGACTTATGAAGGTTTCCATTGACAATGACATTTAATCCTCTTAGGCATTGGTTCTAACTGTCTGTTAGGCTACTTGCATAGAAATCATCTATCAGAAGAGGTCGGATGCTGTACACTAGCGGCCTGTGGCTGTACAAATAATCACTGACGGATAGGTGCAACATCATGTGGTGAAGGTCAACAAACCGTTCAGAGCCTGCCCGGTAGCGTAATGGCTAATGCGTTCGACTCAGAATCGTTTGTTCGGGTTTGCGTCCCAGTTCGGGCGCGGTGGATATGCACTGCTGATGATTCCTAACAGGGATGAAACAGCTGTACACTGCTTCCATGGTTTCTTAACGGCGAGTTGAGCGATGACATCACATGGTGAACTATTTTATGTCTTTGTACTGATTTTAGGACATTGAACTGTGATTCGTTCGACTAGCACAAACAGGTAACCATATATTCTTGTGAAAAAATTAGACGCAATTGACTTTTCTGTTATTCAGTTTAGATTTTGCCCGGCTTACACTAGTTTGGTGGAGCGTCGAATCTCGGTCATGACCTATTACGCACGTTCGGGCATCGCAACCCCGTACTATACCAAATTGGGAAGTGTGATGTAAAGTGCTATTCATAACAGGAAATATTTCCTGCAGAGTGTTTGTAAGGAGGACGACTACAGCGTGCCTCGACTTGTCCTTGCTGTGGTCAAATGGTCAAAATTGCCGCGTTTCAATTTGAGCATCGTGAATTTGAAACAAATCGCACCAGCTATTTGCGCATTTAGCAGCATTCATTTGGCTGTGACGCACATCGTTGTTTTAGCAATATAAGAAGAAGAAATATGAAAAAGGCTGTCCGGACTATGTGCTGTTATTTTGTTGCCTGCCTTCAGCGGATTTCCGGCGAAAAAGCCCGGTTAAATTGCAAATTTCGGATCTCTCGTGAAAATTTAGCGAACTTAAACAAATTGGAAATTGTCTGTTCAAAGCCATCCGCATTTGCCCATTTGATATTGGCATGGGATAAGTTGTGAATTCCGGCCAAAAATTACAAAAAATTTCGATACCCTAGTAGATAGTGGTGATTCATCTGTTCAGTGGACCACACATTCGGATTTTCGCCCGTGATATTCAATTTCAGACGAAGTGGATATTTGGAAGGGTCGGACGTTCGCTCGCAGGATACACCCGCGCGTTCAGCGCTCCAAGTTCAATAGATGAACGAATTTTATGGAATTGTGCATTGGTAGATGGGAGTTATTTAATATTGAAAATAATAAAAACGACGGCTTCAAACTTTTGACTACAAAACTTGAAATTTAACTCGTAGTAATTGAATTTTTCAAAGATTTTCAGGTTTCTGTATTGCCAAAAAGAGCAATACCGAACAAAATTTCATCTCGTTTTTGGTTTATTTTTCTCGGGTCTTCGCATAAGAACTAAGGCTTACATTGCACATTAGAATGGCCAGTCAAAGAAGTGGACTAGAGTGGCCTTCAACCCCTTATCTGTGGCTCTCGTTCCGTGCTCGTTAAAATATGTAGCCAAACTATTTTTTGTCCGTGAACCTAGAGAACGTGAGGAGAGCTGGAGCCGTCGAACGACAGTTTGGATTTGTGCAATCTAATTGTGCGTACTTTTTTGCTCGGTCAAAATTAGCTGATCAATCTTACGAAGCTTTTAGGAGTTCAGAAGAATGACACAGGATACTGCAACATTTGGTTAGCGGTTATTTGATTCCAATTCTTTTGATGTCCGGAAGTGATGCGTCGGAGATACAACAAAAGTGTATGTCCCGCGTTCCCAGTGGACCGGAATAAGGAGATGACAAGCAAACGTGATCCGTCCACGAAGTCCTAGAATTACCGATATCCCTCAAATTTTGGACGTCTTACCTAACGAAATTCTAGAAGGTCAGCAAAAATGAAAACCAGTAATTTCGAATGTGGATTCGTAAAACGTTTCTGCCACTTGAGCTGTCCTCTAGTATACTCGACTGAAAAACAACTGGTAGCGCATATTCGGGTCAGAAATCGCTTGTTAGACAATAATCGGAACGCTGTAGACAAGGCCGAATGTGTACGACCGATTTGAATCGCAATATATTATACAAAAATTCGTTTTTTTTTGCTTCACATATCTGATTTTTGTGATCACATGAGTGAATACAAGCAGTTTACACCTAATCTGCCGAAAATTTGGCTAGTTCCGCCATCAGTATGTTCGTCTATCCGGACTTGAACAACAAAAATGCCCGATCTTGCAGATAGAAGTAGATGAAATTCTGCGTCTCGTGTGTCACGTAGCTGAAAAGGAGATTTTGAGAACAAAAACCAACCAATTAGAATGAATCACACAGTCGATCGATACAATCAACGGTTAAATCTGAATTATTCTAGCATGCTACACAGCTTCGTTGTCTTACCTTCCGAAATTTTTCCCAACAACACAGTGCCATGTTGGATTGTATTTGCGATCGAATTCTTTCTTGATATGCGCGGCAATATCTTTCTCAATTTGATATTTGTCCATTGCCTGGGCGGCTGTATGTACCGCATCTTCTTGCATGTCGTTGCTCATGTCCGCATTTTTGATCACTGCTCGGCGTTCACCCATTCTTGTGTCTGTGAGTTTCTTCTTCCAACTAACTTCTGCTACCTGCCTCTTGTTCGCGGTTGTTCGCGCAATTTGAACGACACATTTATCTCGACTTTTATATCGTAGAATAGGGTGCAGCAATTTTGACGCGTTTAGCTGCTTGACTTCATCTTGTGGAATACCGATCTGTATGGGGTGGTAACTTGATCATCTGTCTGATAGACACTATCAAAAGACTAGTACGTGCACGAGCCAAATTTCACGTGTTCAAATGCCGGATGATAAAACAATACGAATGACAGCGAATTCTATCAAGTATCTGTTTGAAGTTTGTGTCAATGTATGACCAATGGAATAACGCCAATCAATGCACTTTGTTTGCAAATACAAGTTCATGCCAAATGTTTACGATGACAAAGACAAAAAGAAGTTGCACACAACAGATTTGAGAAGATTTTCTTCGGATGCGGTTGCTGAGACACACGTGACACGTGACAGATATGACTTACCGATTGCCTGGGAACAAATTGGCAATCTCGTAGAGCATCGTTCTTAATCTGAAACCGATTTCGTGACACAGTTGGATAATGATGAAAATGATGATTCAGAAAGTGATCATCATTCGGATAACGATTCGAAAGACGACGGCGATGATGATGATGATGATGATGATGATGATGATGATGATGATGATGATGATGAGCTCAACAACGGTGATATTGACGATGCCGATAACAGCGATTATGATCCGAATGACCGTGACACTAAAACAGCTGTAACCCTAAAGAAAAAGGAAAATGGAAAATTTTCTGCTCTTTCCTTTCTGGTCATTTTCGTCTAGTTTCGCCAACACGAATCATTTGTCAAGTCACACCCCAAACTTCATCATGGAGTTTTGGACGGACATTGTTTGAAACGAACTCTCAGACCTTGTGAGTATCGCTTTGTAATGGCCGGAACTCCTACGTGACGTTGGTCAGATTCGTTCTGTGATGTCCGTGTCCAGATTAACACCAAATTATAGTGGAAACTTTGTACCGCTGCTATGAGGCGTCAGCAGATAATCTCCGTTGTGTCCCAGTGCGCGTTTAAACCCAGAGCGAACGAATATGCGTCGACCAGCTTGCACGTTGGGCTATCCCTACTGACACTTCCATGTTTGTACCAGTCTGAGCAACAAGACTATAGAAGCACATCCAGCACTGCCTTATTCATGACCCAACAACGGTGTTTCAGTGCAGACGAGGAGTGAGAAAAAGCTATCGTATTCTGTATTTTGAAACCCAGAATAACGGGAACAAAGACATCTGTTGTCCATCGGCCACAAATCTTCGATCGATTCTATCCCGCTGCCGCTTTCTACAGTTTCCACTAACTCTAGTGAGAAAAACCAAGTCGAACGGACAAAAACGTTTGCTCATTAGTTAAAATCGAATGGCGCATATTAGATCTTCAGTGATAAACAATCATTGATTGATTCTTCTGCTGGCCGATTTGGTCTAGCGTAATTCATCGCTTACATTATCGATCGATTCCACGTCGTCGCAGAATCGTTGGTCACTGACCAGGGCAATGGATAAACTGAATATATATATATTACTATTGCATTCAGCTCCAACATGTTTTCAGTAAATCCGCTATAGAGAATGTGGGCATCTCAATTTTCCGTTCGCAAGTCTCAGACTTGTTAGCGGATAACTTTGGTAAGAACTAATTGCATAGATTGATGAACAGAATATACTCCATCGTGTTACATTACCCATAGCTCTTTCAGAGTGTCAAAACACAATGTGGGACAACTAGTATCCGACCGAATCCGATTGCTTCCCACGTTTGGTCTGATCAGACTTGTTATTTCTGGCGAATAAAATTCTGAATTCATTTTCATTATTCTTTCCTGACTAGATGTCGGTGATGCCTACAAGAGGTTACTTGATCACACCAGATACAGGCACATTCGGGACCACTGTCATCTCGGGAGTTACTTTGCCTATTTCCTAAAGTGTCTGTGACTCATATTGTTGCTTGTTTTTTTTTTCAAAAGGTATTCTCGGTCACCAGACAGCCATTTGTCTTTCATTTTTGCTTCCTTTAATTAATGAAAACACCAGTGTACTTCATTTGCTAGGATTGGGGCTGCACGGCCAACACAGGTCTGCCGAGTGGGGAATTGGACCGGTGATGGAAGGATTCGAACCCGCCACCTCCACGTCCGAACGAAATGAACTAATCCGCTTGACGACCATCATTCAAACCCCGGAGATGTTGGTGATCGCGTTCTGAGCCTTTCTCAAGCAAAGTGAACATTCAGCCGTTGATCACCGGCTTGTTTTCCGTGAACGCAAGATTGTTCAGCTTGGCACAGGAAATTCCCCGTCTCAAGGCGACCTCATACCACAGCAGAATGAAATGATTAGCTGCACTCTTATTTTGTATCTGTTTCAGTTAACATTCACAACCACAATGTCTAGAGTTCGTTTGTAAGGCCGGAAAATCCCGCATGGTGAAAAGTTTTTGATCTTGTTCGATTCCTACCCTTTTCTTAACATGGCTTGTAGTATCGTCAGACACGATGCGATTGTATGACTTTTTACAATGTGCTAAGTGAAATGTATCATCAACAGCTCCCATTAGCCTTACAAATACTAACCATGAATAAGTAAATAAACTAAAATTAATGCAGCTGACAATACCCGGTAGACTTTCGTGATCAGCCTGTTGGAAGTGAATGGAACAATTGAAATTACACCTTGGTCAATTGCCATGAAACAAATGGAAAACATTTGGAAAAACAAAATCCACGCTACATTAACCATGGTATTCCTTCGGATCTCTTGTAGTTTCAGATTTGCGCAGAATAAAGTAATCCGTCATGTGTATTGCATCCTTGATTTGACATGGCTAATCGAAACACACATGACAGGCCTCCCCTAAGCTGGAAGATGACCTGGCCAACCGGGTGTCGCGATCGTGACCTTTTAAGGAAGGCCCCTGGTTTGACTCCATCTTACAGTTTGGACTTCGAGATATGACCAACGTGTCGCATAACACCCGACGCGTCATGCTGCTTCAAATCAATGCGTTATGTTTTGGGTGGCACTAAATGCTGAATTATGTAAGCGCCTCTATTACTTAATATAGAACTAGTCTGTGATCCTGCTGTGATCTAGCGGTGGCCAAGCAGATAAGGTCGTGGCGATTGGACATAAAGGCCGCGGCTCCGAACGCTTCTATCCCCGGTCAACGTTTTCACCCGGTGGCCTTCTGCTGGCTAAAGCCCTGAAGGCTGTTCACATGCCAGGTTTAGGCTTATTAAACTCGCAATAACAGAGTTGTGCACCGACTGACTGCGGAAGTACTTATCAGTGACACTGACACTATGAATAGTCGGCAGACAAACACATCCACTCAGAATTCGTCCGCTAACCTTTCATACGGTTTCAGCCTGGCGCTCTTGTTTCATATGACTGACGATTTCTTATCCTGACCACAAGAATGGTATACACTCAATCACACACACACACACACACGCACATACTTTGGTACCGGAGAGCTCCTAACCTTATTATCTGTGTTTGTGTGTTACGACTTCGGAACCCAGCACATCAAAAAAGGAAACAGTAACAAATACACCATTTTTCCATTCAGTTTTACCACTTTTCCCGACCTCAGTCTTTTGTCGATTGTTGGCCGTCGTCGTTCTGCGACGAAATTAGCATTCTAATCGACCTCGGAAAACGTTTTGCATATGTATTAAGTGACGTGGCCTGACATTCTAGGCTTGGTCCGATGGCAACTGGGGTATAGTCACCTACTAGGTTCATTTTGCCAAAGGCCACCATGCCAACACCAGCAGATTCATACGTGCGCACACTCCCACACCCCTGGCTTGTTTGCTACTCACGATTCACAAAGTAGCAGGGTTGGAACATCAAGTCTCGGGTCTTACTCAGTCGTTGTCCTGGTATGTAATACACAATCATCTGACTTGTTCTGATGCGATTCCTGAATCGACCAGTTCGTAAGACAAAAAATGATGTAAGGCGTGTGTCGAAAAATCGATGCGCCATGTATTGGTTTTAGCTGTGAATGATATAATGTTAATAACACAGCGTTGTTGATAGATGTAATGTGCCAACGTTTCGACTACCGTGGGTAGTCTTTCTCAAGGCAAATTTAACAACCAAATATCTGAAGGAAGGTTCACATGCCAAATACTGAAAGACTTTGAACTAGAAAACGATGAAGTTGCTCTGAGTTTTAATGTGATCTCTTTATATACGAGTGTACCCATTAAAGACAGTCTGCACTGTTTATATTCATTGTTAATATCAGACACTTCCTCAGAAGAGCGAACCGTACTAACTCCAGCCGAAATTATCAGGGGTATAGAACTTTGTCTCATGTCAACATACTTCACCTTCGAACATGAGTTGTACAAGCAAACGGATGCTATGGTCATGGGATCACCCATATACCCACTGTAGCCCACCCTTTCCTACACTCGGCTGAATCAAAAGCTCGAATGGAATTTA
>LUCM01004682.1:12028-32804 GCA_008360955.1 Fasciolopsis buskii | reverse complement strand
CGACATGGATTCAGAACCAGTACTGAACGTAAGTTTGCCGAGGCTCTGGCGATAAGTACCCCTCCACATACATCAATCGGAACGATTGGGCAGAGATTTCGGAGATGCGGTTAACCCCAATGTCATTGAGAAACGAATATTCCCAAGGCCACCATGCTAACTGACCTCATCACGACGTCACATAACGTGAAGACCAACTAACCTCTCACCCGTCACAAAATTAGAGGTACACACATGCATAGACATACATTTACACACACAGACAACTGAACATCGGTTGGTATGTGAACGTCCCCTCAGTTATTTGCTTGTAAAACTTGCCTTGAGAAAGACTATCCACGGTAGTCGAAACGAGTTACATCTACCAACAACGTTTTTATTAATATCAGATCATTCACAATAAAAAAGTGAACTTCTCAGTCTCATGAAACCGGTAGATGTGATTGGAATTCACAACTTTGCTTAACACCTGTGGGATAAGACAAGAGTAAGTGTTTTGTCCCAACTAACTGGTGTTTAGTGAACACTGGACACTTATACAAATCACTGTTTCACCAAATAACAAAAAAATGATCAGACTGTTGCCACCAGTACATTTCGCATACGGATGGAAGGAAAAAATTTCCGAGGAAATACACATGATTAGTGCCCCATCCCCTATCCCCAGGTCAGGTATGCGAACCTAGTGGTCTGCGGTTTTACTAGTAATCAAAAAAGTATCTAGTCAGACAAATTTGAGATTAGAAATGAACAAATTCACTTGTACTCTTATTGACTTATTAGTATTATTTTCAAACGAATCATCTCGTGCGAAAATCCAACCAGAAATTTGAAAAAAAACATAGAAACAACACATACTGGTTTCGCTTTTGTTGGAAACCGTTCATTATTAGCGGTCCATGTCCACCGTACCCGGACTGGAAACCCAATCATTTTAAGACTACCGGTTTTGAGCGGGACATGTTTTGTTCTGGATTATTCCGGCAAGAATCCTTAAGGTTATAAAAGATCACCATTGGAGAAGTGGTGCGAACGCTTATTATCGATGGCCAAGTTAAGGAATTATGTATAATCCAGTAACTGGAAGTCGGTTGCACTATTGTAGTTTTTTGTGACCTACTAGGAGCTTTATGTGGGGCAAAATGGGCTTGCCCCATGGCCTCCAGGCCTCACAACACGGGAATGAGAGGGGAGGACCCAGAAACCGCGACCCCGGAGCTTGGAGTGGTAACAGGTGTGGGAACAAGCGGGGCTATCTGCCAACAAAGTGGCCGCAGAACAGGGGCTCCTAACTTCTGAACTCTATTTGATGACAGGCATTTAATCAACTTGACGGCCTCTGGCCGAGTAGCCGTCGGTGGCCAAGCGGATAAGGTCGTGGCCCTCTGGACGTGAAGGTGGCGAGTTCGAGTCCTGCCGGTCGACTTCCCCATTTGGCAGCCCTTTGTTGGCCGTTGCCCCCTTTCTGAAAAGTGATTTATATGGTTATTTCATTAATAAAGAAAGTAAAAGATAAAAGATAAAAGAGTGATCAACTAACCATCTTGAATGGCTCACAGGTCATGGTATTTTCCCCATAATAATTTTTCATCATTTCGATTACCACTTCGGCAGATGATTCTTAACAAATATGAAAAATGGTTCCAAAATGTTTCGGCTGTTTTCAAATGCTAACTGATTATTCAAAAGTTGCACCATCGCTGATTTTTTCTAAAAAAAAAACTATTTGTTCTTGGCACTCGACTGGATGCGGCTGGTTTGCTTTTGTATCAGTCAGTCTTTCATTGCACAGTGCAAGTAAATTTCAATGGTTAGTTCAATTAGGGATAACCAGCTGACAGTTATATCATTCTGTAAAAAAGAAGAAAAATATTACAGACCTAATGATCTCATTAGACGAGATTATTGTAAAAAGTTGGTGCTTTTCTCTTGACAGCGATAGACACCACTGCGCTTTTTCGGGTAACTATCAGAGGCCTAAGGAGTTCAGTCTCTAGTCAAAAGTTACATACTCCGTTACCTCACCCTTGTCTCGTTGAGTTTATGGGTAAAAATGGTTTAAACCGACGGTCGAACGTTAATCCATATGTGCGTTGAAACAATTATCCATCAGGACGACAATGAGGGCTTGTGTGACAGACCCTCACGAGTGTTTCGGTCACGTTCGTGTTCGCAAATACCTTTCTAAGGTCCAATTCTTGAATCGAAAGCTATGGTTGGAGTTTACAAACAGAAGCCACTTCCGCGGCTTGTTGCTAGACCTCTAAAACCTTCTTAGGAAGAAACTTGCCAGTTTCTTTATTTTGGGAACCACTCAAGTGTCGCATGTCAGAACAAGTGAAGAGGTAGGATGTAAATTGAACACTTCAGGTGGACTTGAACGTTCTATTTAATTTACAAGACAACAAGCATTTCTGGATGGAACTCCGGAAGCTTTAAAACGGATGGATTCTGTGCATCCAAAAGGAGCACACAAGAGCCACCTCTCGTAATCACTGTCAGAAGCCCAGATACAGCCTCCTTTTGTAGCTTCACTATTCGCTTGTCAGATTATTGGATTTGGGTTGCTCTCGGTCAAGCTGGCACCGGGGACCACGTTGGGCATCGAAATCAAGCATACTCTGTGTTAGACTGGATTCCAGCAAAAAAGTTGTTTATTTACAGTCCGCGAGGACGTCTTTGTGTAACTCAGTGCCTGACGACTGAAACTCCCAAGTTTTCTCGTCTTGTTTTCTATAAGTCTCTGTTGAGTTTGCTTGCATATCACGTGATACAGTCCGGTACAACTTCGTTACAGTGCGTACCCACTATGAGCCACTCATAAACTTGATAGCAGAGAAGTTGAGAAGTTGAAACATATCCAGATTTCCATTGGCCCGAAGATAGCCTACCAATCACCATTCCTCATATGCTGTACATCAATAAGTGAATTGTCAATCAACTGGAACGAACGAGTTTTCAGCCGTTTTTGTTAGTGTCCTTTGAGTCGAAGCCCTTCTACTGCCTGTCGGTTGTTCATTTCCGCATTCACTTGCTACCGGTCGAATTCCATCTTTATATGTGGAATGCTAACTCAATGGTCCCAAAGACCATTTCAACTGACACCTGCCCCGAATACTTCGAATCGTTCATTCAGTAGGCATCGTGGTCTTTCCTGGTGATTTCGGTATCATCTTTGAACGTTTGCGGGTACAAGAAGCAATTCGAGGGTACATTTGCAGTCCCGGCCGATCGAACTGACCACGGGGACCGATTTGTTCAGGGTTGTTTTAAACATGGTGTTTTCAGCACTCGCAAACTTTTGACGGAAAATATGGCATTGTCTGCTTGTTCTTTCCCTTGAATAACCGTATTGCCGTTGGCTGCTAATAGTGTGAGTCAGTTAAAAAATTTTCCAAGATTCTCGTCCATATTTGTGGACTCAGGTTACGCATAGGACGGTGGTCGGTTTTTGTCTAGTATGCAATCGTGTAAATCCAAAAACCAACATCTCTGTACGGCAGCTTCTAGCGCATAAACACTGGCTTCATTTCCAGTCAAAGCCTTTTATACGACTAGCGATTCAACCTGATGTCAAGTATGGTAGCAAACATTGGTGACAGTTAAAAAAGCTCTGGATACCAAGAACGACTGTTGACCATGTGGGCTTCAGAAATAATGGCCATCATCCCTTTCAGTTGCTACGTCAAATTCACACTGATCCACTCTACTAGAAGCCACACAATCAGACAAGAGAAGTCAGCTGACAAGAAACCTGAGAAGTGACCCTGAGAAGTGGGGGAAAAGAACAGGTAGGGAAATGGGAAGGACTATCGTTATCGGGGATGGATCAAATGCTAATTAGGAGCACTGATCAAAAGAAGCCAAATTTAAGTGGTGTGATCAGTGAATGCGAAAGCTTGCTGGTTCACCGTTGTCAGCAACAGCGATAAGCAGAAAACTTCACGTAGCTACAACGTGCCATTCACATGCGTCTGCAAGTAGCGCAGTGGCAGTCTTCCTTCAGGAGTGGAGGTCATTAGAGAGATTGGTCCTCTTAAAATACGTGGAAAAGCTGGATCAAATGGGTCGTCTTCGACCTTCTCCGTGTGTTAACAAAGGAGCCCGAAAAAACTGCTAGAAACCAATCGGAATAGGGGAAGAGGTTCCTAATCACTCGCGTGAATCGATGATTTTATCGATTAACAAGAAAGGTGAAAATCATACACTAATTATTTTGGCATGCACTGGACCCACACTGTTCAAGGGCATCAGTCTCTCCAATTATTTGGTACTCATGAAAAGCTTATGCTTGATGATCAAGTCGACTTCCGTCCCAGTCGGGGTTGCATTGACGGAATGGCAACTCTGATGCACATCTTTGAATATACGTATATCTTCCATAGATCCACAATCTTTGTCCCCCAAGGGCGAACAGGGGCGTTCGACTCAGTCGGTCGTGCAATTCTCTGACGCGGCCTCTTACTGAAGGGGGAACAAACAAAAAAGTTCATCTCACTTATCCGTTCTGTGCTTTCGAACAGCCCGAACCGAGTTCATGCTCACGACTATCTTTCACCCCAGTTTTCTGGGTTGTCCTCTCGCATCTTTTAAACATCAACTTTGCAATCAGAATAGTCAAATAAAATCGTGCTATCCTCGTAGAAGAAAAGTGGCATTGATAGTCGGTCAGAAAAGAAACTCTTTTGATTTGATTTAATCGGAAGGTGTTCTTCGGAGAAACAGAACATCTGCATGCTCGGCTGTTTTACGCCATAAGAACGGAAGGCTAAACGGACTCAAAGCTAAGCACTATACTTGAGGGGAGGACATTAGAATGGAGTAGACGAGTTTCGTTACCCGGGTAGCTAAATCCCACCAGTTGTCTTCACGTACACTGAAGAGGGGACTGACGTTAACCAACTTGGGAACATCTTCGGTGTCGGCGTAACTTTGGTGTCGGCGTAACATTTGAGTTTCGACCAGAAGTCGAGTTTGCATTGCCTCAGTAGGGTCGATCCCACCATAAACCTTGGAAACAGGGGAGTTTAGGACAGCACGTATCCAACCACTATCAGTATTGGAACATCGATGTCACTTAGCACTGATGGAGCACGATGGAGAGGTTTCGTTAGCTATGGTGAAGTTGGGAGGAAGATATTACTGTCATAGAGAAAAATTGCTTAAAGAAACTCGACGGATTATTTTGACTGAGATATGTATTAAGAATTGCCTGCAGACGGCCCGTCCTGGCGTGGGCTGTTTGCCGAGGAAGTTTATAGTTGGAAGACGGATGATCGTGATCGATTAAAGACTTGGGATGAAGGTATACAATTCTTAACTAATAAACTGTCCCAAAAAGGACGAGATTCTCGAATTCGATGGTTGGAGATTTCAACAGTGCGCCGTTTGACTAGGTGCGAAACAGTTGTTTTAATCTAATTGTTCTTCTTGTAGAAAGTTAGTTTAACGGCGTTCTCCGTTTGTTGTTCTAGCGCCTCGGAATTACTGCTGATGAAATACGCAACTGGCTTTCAGCCTCGAATGGAATTCGTGTTGCACCCACAAAAGTCTTCAAGTCGATTCATTTTGGCTGACAGTTCCTCTTTGCATATACCCCTCATGCATTCCGACATCGTTTTCCACCAACTTCCGTTTCCTGATCATGAAAACATTCACGTCCTTGTTTGTGTCACTTGCATACAGGAACCGTGGCTAAATCCGTACGTTGTTGACTCCCTCTTTTTGATCGATAACTCCTAACCATGCTGGCGGGACAGATCATCCAACAAGAAGGAGACTGGAGGTGATGTCGCAAGGTACAAACCTCCTTCTGGTCTGGTGACCGTGAAGTCACTTACACTTACTTCCTCGAGTATAACCACTTGATATCCCAAGTTTCTTCTGCCATAGCAATACGATTGTAAGTAGTCCGTACATAGCTGCTTTTACCTCGCAACACATTTCATCTTCATTGATTTCTTCTATCATATATTGCTTTAGTTTTGAGGTCAATTTACTTAATATTACAAGCGAGTTCAATCGTGCATCAACCCTGTCACTGACCGTGTTCGATCTGACAGTCCCATATCTTTCTTTCCCCAAACGAGATCTATTTTAGGCGCTGCCAACTATGCTAATTTGGTATTTTTCTTCCTGAAATTGCACGCCCACCGCAACTAGTGGCCATTGTCTGCTTCGACCCAACAAATTCTCCTGGTCTACCTTCCAGTCATTCAAACAAACGAAGGGAAACCTGATTCACCCCGGAAATGCCTTAAACGACAATCTCATTTCCTCAAAAGTCTACTGCACGTGAACTTACCTGTCTCCCTTTTGAACCATTCGCTAAATGACAATA
Organism: Fasciolopsis buskii; assembly: GCA_008360955.1. Classification (NCBI taxonomy): domain Eukaryota; kingdom Metazoa; phylum Platyhelminthes; class Trematoda; order Plagiorchiida; family Fasciolidae; genus Fasciolopsis; species Fasciolopsis buskii. The sequence goes on along the minus strand of LUCM01004682.1, from coordinate 26,464 downwards.
TTGGACTCGTCATAGAAACGATTAATGCGGTTAGGATATGTGCTGTCAATTCGGGACCTTGTTTGGGATCAAAAGCTAGCACCTTCTCTCATTTACCGAAGTCGCTAAGGTGACGAAAGAAGTATTTTTACAAATTTGGCGACAATTCATCTGCGCGATGTATTTCCGCCCTAATGGTGGACGAGATCAAACGCATCGACAAGACATTATTCCCCAGCCAGTTCTCGCGTAGTAACAACAGCAGATCGCTATGGCAAAACATTCGACTATTGTATGGGACGAAAACAAGATGTCAAATGCTTTACGGATGCTGACAGTATTAATCGGGATGATTCGATCCATTATTCTAATCGTAATAAATTCTGAGAACAATCCTTCTCAATAAAAATTAAGTTTTCTTGTGCTGGTGTTCGTGTATGTGTGTGTGTGTGTATTTATGTGTGTATTTATATACGTGTGTATGTGTGTGCATTTGTATGTGTGTGCGTGTGTAAGTGTCTGTGCAGACACTCACGTCGTCTATTTTTGATTTCTTTTCACTAACCCTTCATATTGAAACGATCTGCGTAAATTGCAAATTAATTCCGGCAGTAGCACCTTAGATCCTCTTCGTAAAACGTTTCATCTCTTCCGCCCATTGGACAACAGATGCCGGAAATATGTGATTGTGAAGCACAGTTGCCTAAACTGGTGCGTATATTGGTGCTTGGCTTTTGATCTGATAAATGAATCGTATATTTGTGTGTGTGTGTGTGTGTGTGTCTATGGGGATGCGTGACGATGTGTATGTTCGAGTAACAATTGCAAATTCCACACTGTGTTGCAGCTAGCTAATCGACGAAAACGCACGTTTCAACTTGTCAAATTGAACTGCTCACAATTAGGCGCTTGGCTTCAGTCGGTTGAGCCTACGCGACTCTCGATGTGGTGAAGCCAAGCTACTAATGTTCATGTGATAATTCAGCTTCTTCGTTGTTCACTTCGTGGACTAAATTACACCACAGGATAGCACAGCGCAACATAACACACCACACGACACCGTGCCACACCACCTCCAACACACTGAACACGATCCACGTGAATCGTGAGACTCGATTGAGTATGCCAATGAATCCATATACGATTCAAAAATATCTCATTGAAATCGTATTTATTTTAGTTTCGCTTTTTTTTTGTCAATGTCATCACGAAACTGACGATGATTATGCCAGGGTCATTAGGAATGCATCCACCGAGTACAGTGTTCCCGTAATCCTTCCTATTCGATATGTGACCCGTTTGGAATTTTTCGAAACGGTTTCAATCTTGACCAGTCGAATGGTCTACATTAAAACAAAAACTCACATCAAAGTTGACTAAATACGTGCTCATCATCAAACTGGCTTCTTGTTCAATTTGTCCGAATGTGAAATTGAAGATTTACAAGCGAGAAAATCTGCCACCAACCTGGTACGTGTTGAAATTCTGCATAAATTGAAGTTTATTTCAGTAGGTCTCATTGTTTGTGCCTACTTCTTTTTACAGAATCAAAAGTGATATCTAACTTTTGTTGTCATCAGCAACACGAACGTTGCGCGCTCGTGCGGTAGTCAAGCGGTCAAAACCGCGACGTTTTAGCCGAAAGGTCCTCGGATTCACCTCCTCGCATCGCCGGTCAACTTCTCCACTTGGCAGAACCCTGTTTGCTGTGACACCTCATTCCTGAAATTACGTTGCACACTGTATCACTAATAAACGTGGTAAATGATAGTCGAAAAAAAAGATATTGATTCGAACTAAATAACTTTCGTTGTCATTTGGTCCTGTTTGCATACAATCTTGGGAACTGGTCAACTTTTGGAAAACTTTTGATCAAAACATCTGGGCCGGTAAAATAGACTTAGGGCATCTGACGTGATTTACACCACGTAATTAAAGCGAGTAAATGGTATTAATACTGGCCACTAGAGTTTCTACGCTTTTAGCTATCTAATCTCTGAGGTGCATTATTTAAAGCATAGTCGCATACACACACACACACATATAGAGGAACATTCGTGCGCAGATTTACTTGCAAATCAAGTTCTACTGGGGCGAATTAGGATGATATTAGGAGAAATGGGAAGTTGTGGCGTAGTTCAACGCAAGCGTCAACAGTTGTCAATTTCAGACTGTGGTCCGTAGACTATTGGTCCACCGTGCGTTTTATATCACACCAATAGATTGTCTAAGCGACCGTCTAGACAACTGACTCAGGGTTCATTAATCACTGCCAGCTGGTGGTCAATATCCTCATCCACTTATCACCAATCGTTTCCGGTCAGGATCCTGACATTCTCAGAATTACAACTGTGAACAATACTTGGCATGTTTCGTCTAGAATCCAGTTTAACGAGAAGGGATAAACCAGCCAAATCACAATAGTACCAATGGAATTTTCATTTTATGGGCAATCCACGTCCACGACGTTGCAGCCACCTATTCTTTCCCCCAAGGGGAAACCTACGAATAGACCAAATTGTCTACACATGAAATATCTGGAGTATCATTGTGCATTAGTTGTGGGAATTTTCAACTATTGTTTGTCATCGTAGATCACATATTATGATCTTCTGCAGTGTCGTGTACAGATGGGGAAATCAAATCAATTCCGTCTGATCTTATTCGACAAATCGATCATAATATTTGGAAAAACAACAAGAAATTGATTCGAAATCGGAAGGTGTTATGCTGATTGTCCACCGACTATTAATATCTCATTCGTATTCCGTTCGTTCGATGTCGAACGATTCTCTTAACCAGTTTTCTTGATTCTGACCGTGTGAACAATGCTCATTTCGTTTCCGTAGCTGAGGACAGCTTGGACTTTTCGCGACCCATCCTGATGGTTACAGCGACCAGCGGTGGTCGGATGAAGACAAAGCCATTTGTCATCTTGTTGGTCGAAAATTCAAAATCTAATTCTGAGGACTAATTTGGGCAGTAAACTAGTTCGTAATCTTATTGTTTGTTGTCCTGTGTCAACCCAAGCTTCGGAGTCATGACTAACGTTTCTCTCCCCTACAGTGCTGCCGCAATGCGGAGGTTTGGACGTTTGTCAATTGACCACTTCATATCTGACCGGCTGCATCCGGTAAAACTCGACCAAAGGGAGTGTAAGATATATTGGATCCCGGTTCCGTTTTTACCTAATCACTGACGTATCTGAAAAGTCGAATTCATCTTTCCGGTTAGCAACAGAAAATTCGCCCGTGGTCCTATTCATTGTGCTTCCTATGACGACTTCGTTTCCATGATCGAAAAAAATATTGAAAGTCTGTGCTTATAGTCAACACATTAGACCAACGCATAACTCAAATGGCATGGGAAAATTCACGGCGCACTACACAACACTACTTGGCATGTTTTAAATATGGAAACGACGTAGTCAGTAACCCTCGTCCATCAATTTCTGCCCTACGTAACGGTAAACTTTCAGCAAATAATCTCTGCGTGAATTATGAAAGTGTATTACCGAATTGTTCCCTGTCCATCCATTTCTAATCCCTAAAGATTTTGGGAAATTCCGTCAAATGCCAGTAAGGTCTGCGATGGTCTTAACTAATCCGGGTTTTGATTGCAGTGGGCAACCTTTCTAAAGGCCTTTTTCAAAATGAATAAATAAAAACGATTCCTAACACGGATGAAGCAGCTGAACAGTGCTTCTATGGTTTCTTAATGCTGAGTTGAGCGTTGATATCACATAGTTTATAAGTTCATGAAAAAGTGTGATCTCCTGCTACTCTAACACATACCAAGTCGCCAAGCTCTGTAGGCCATGTCCAAAACCTTCGTCGTACTTAGGCTGCCTGCAGAGAAGTCATCTATCAGTTGGCGTCAATTAGTGTGAGCTAGCTGCCCGTGGCCGTGCAAATAATCACTAACGGATAGGTGCAACATCATCATGTGGTGAGGTTCAACAAACTGTTCAGAGCCTGCCCGGTAGCCTAATGGCTAAGGAGTTCGGCTCAGATTCGTTCGTCCCGGGTTTGCGTCCCAGTTAGGGCACGGTGGATATGCACTGCTCATGATTCCTAACAAGGATGGAACATCTGTACATTGCTTCCATAGTTTCTCAATGGTTAGTTGAACGACAACATCGCGTAGGTAATTATTTCATGAAAAATATATTGCAAATTAAATGCTTTTCTCCGTCTCATCTTGTCAAAAATTGATTGGTCTAATATCCTCATGATGTATTTATTCAGTTTTTTTTTGCGCTCACACGTCTTCACAGGACCTGTCAAATTGAACTCAGGAAAACGTTATCTGGGCGGTATTTTCTACTTCCCCTATAAATGAGCCGAGAATGTGGATCATTTTCTGAAGGGAGACACAACCCGGTCATGAAAGGACTCCAAACCGTTGCCTTTAGATTGATATGTTGATCGGTGAGATACCACCGGTCTGGATGGTAGCTTAGGTATAAATTTAACATGGACACGTTACTTTCAGTCCAGTTTGGCAACTTCTGACGTGATTTTCTTTGTAAATTACTAAAAGGTGGACTCTTTCCAAACATTGTCGACCATTGGTCCCGGTTTTATTCACTAGTTTGTTCTTCCAGTCGTATGCATCTGTTCAACCCTGATTTTTTTCTTCATCTTTTGAAGAACGAATGCAAGGCAAGTTACCGCCGACTAGCATTTAGTGGCTTTCCCTTTGATTTTCAGGTAACTACATTGGTCAATCAGTGCAGTGGATTTCCTCCAGCATCATCATCATCCTTCAGCGTTAAACAGCAAGGCAAGCCTCACTGACCGCTGCCTTTTACCCAGGGTTACACATTTCTATAAAAAGAGTGAATATCCAAGGGGAACAGGGAGTGGACCTACACAGGCGGGAAAAGATAAAATGCTTCTGCAGCCAACACACGAAACACAGTCTAACTGTACAAACACACTCCTTCAATCATTCTGATTAGATAGAAAATGACAACACGATCGCCACTGTTCACGGTTCAGTGCCATATCCTTAAGTGTCTCCAGCCAGCAAGTCGACGAGTCATTCGGACCCAAACCACAAAGACAAAGACGTGAGACAGCCATTTAATATAAGTTCATTGTACATTTTTTCTGAACCCGCATTGCCACGTCACCTGTTGTCCTCCACATGGCTTCTTCCATTCCTTAGGAGGAACATAAAATAAGGCACGGTATGGTAGACGAGTGTTCGCCATACGCAACACGTGACCCAACCAGTATCCAGCTGCATCTCACAGGACTTTTCAAAATCCAACCCATCATTTATGCACCATACCTTTACACCACATCTAACCTAATGAAGTTTATATTCGTCCGCCGAATATGAACTCCGGAACAGTTCATGTCATGTCTTAGAGACCAGAGTCCCAGGTAAGGACAATAAATTGCAAATTTAATATGTGACTTTTGTTACTATATGAACTTCCGTCAACTTTGTTGAAAATGTGTCAAAAGGATACATTAAAGTCCAGGTCGATTAAATTGGATTTGGTCAAGAGTTTTGTAGTTGACTCCATTTCGACGTTTTCTCATTCTTTGTTTCGCTTTCCTTTCCATGAAACACCACCGATCTTGTGATGAAACTGTTCCTGTCCCCGGGTAACCCTATCGTCCTTGTCAATTTTTGAACATATGCCCGTGGACAGACCATGTGACACGAGGAAAAATGGTGGAAAGGCAAAGAACACTTTGTGTTAGTTGATCACTCGCATCCCCACTGCTTTGTATCCTAGCATCAGGTTATTACTCGTTCCCTATAGCCTGTGGTTCATCTGTGAGTTTGATGCTAACCGACTTGCCTAAAAGCGATAAAGGGGGTAAGACGAAGGAACTTAATTCGACCCTAGGCCCCAACTTGTGGAACAACTGGAACATTGGTTTCATGTAATTCACGGGGATTCGTTTATACACTTTCTACTTTCCAAATAAAGTCACAAATACTGGACATTCAGTAAGTCATTTGACCGTAGATAATTCTTTATGTTTTACGATTTGCGTGAATGATTTAAAATCAGGGCCTAATCATATTCTTTAAGAACGTCTAACAAGGACTAGTCGATCGAGGGATACTTGACAGGAATTCGCATTATTTTTCCAGTTTTGTTGTGAACAGTTCTACAGCCGGAAACTGGTTAATAGCATTTCCCCGATGAAGGCTGACAGAGAGGTGTGACCATTTTGAAATATCTCTAAGGGCTTTTAGGAAGGAAACTTATCTGGGAGCATGAGATAATTTACTCAGAGCTTACAGAGTCATTCGATACATACTTCGCCCCCAGGACAGTTAGAAGAGCGAATGGTCATAACTTTCTCGTTCGTAGGGATCATATCTTTTCTTGCGGATATCTCACTCATACAGACTGCCCATTTATCATGTTGGTCATTCTCGGTCTCCACAGTCCACTAGAATCGAAGTAGCTGTGATTGGTTGTTTGGGTGGCCAAACCTAAAGTTTTTTTGTTTATCCTAAACGCCTAGGACCAGATACGTCTTATCTTAGCCAAGATGCATACCTAGTCACTTACGAGTTCTAGAGGGTTATAAGTAATCAGAGGTTTTTGTATTTTCTTCCAAGCTAGATTGCACTATAGCCCAATTCATCCAACTGACAACCGTGGAAGTTCGACCGATATTTTGGTTTTGGCAATTATCGTCTTGCTTACTTTTTGTTTAACAGTAGTATCCATTTGCCCTTAAAATATATGACGGACACATTTCACAATGCTTACAGCGTCCATTCACCTCTATATGGTGTCTGTGAGACCGAATAATGCTGAACAAAGGTATTCGGCATTCCTCTTAGACAACATGTTCATGGAATATTCATTAATAGATTGTCCAATACACTCGGAAAGTGAGGCAGCATTTGACACGAATGCCACGTTTGTTCGCGTTTGTTATAATGTTAATAATTTAAACTGGATATAGGCATGCATATGTTGATTCGGTCCAGCTCAGCTAGTACTTTAGGGGGACACGGAGTTCGAAATAGACAGGCTGGACGAACGAAAACTCCACCACCAACTGTTCCAAAAATGCCTTTGTTTACCAAATCAAACATTCACCAATGTATAGAACGAAAACAAAATTTGATAGAATACAGTGGAAAAGTCGGACAGAAAAGCCGACCAAAAACTGCGCTTCCAGAAGTCCATGCCACGAGCGGGCCTTCATTCTTATTTTGATATTAAGTCTATCAGAAAACCCACGGAGTGTTGAAAGGAATATAGGATGTCAAGCTGAGCAGGATGAAATGGAAAATAAATCAGAGTGCATGTGTGCGTTGGTCGAGTCACTTGATCAGTAAAGTGATTCGTCTTGCAGTAACTACATCTAAATCAGTACTGGCAACCCTTGTGCACTGGACAGCTTTTTCTGCGTTGTGAGGCAGTGTGATGAAACAGAACAAACCGTTTTACCCCAGTTTGAAAAGCCGATTAGCACACACGTCCTAAGCTTGCGTACCAGTTCGGGTTCAAGCGATATTTACTGTCGATTATTTCCGAGCAGGATTTACCAGCTGCACAGTATTCCGGCAGATTTTAAAGTTTGGTTTAAGGGTGTTGATGTTCTATACCCTGTCGCTTCATCGACAAACGGTGATTTTCCATAGAATTGTCGTCAAGCGAAGAAACCAAACCAGCAATCCCGTTATCGTTCACATAAGATAGACGCGGACTAGAGAATAAATTTACTGATAAAACGGCTGTTTAAGTTTTATCGATTCGCAGTTCATCGGGCGAAATCCGCAGAAATATCCGTTATACGGGTGGACAGGTCTGACGGCATTTGACTCTTTTCGGAAATCCCACACAAATATTTCCTTTTTACTACCGACTATTCTGTTAGTAGTTGAGTTAGAAATTTGTAATGTTATTTTCAACTATTTTGAATATCGCTTTTTTGTGTCAGGTTGGGTGTTTCCAGAGTCTAGTGAGCGCTACTTTCGGCATTTAGGTCACGAACTTTTCGTTATCATCATCGGCTGAGATGACATCATTAGTGCGTAGACCTACGCATGATTAACTCTGCCACAGTGAATTACCCTAGCCGAAAACAATCCACCGAAAAAATGAACTTTGAACACTCAGGCAGTGACGATCAGCGAATCTAATTGACCGATATCACGATTCTGGTAGAGCAACAGGCGTTGTCATTCAATAAGTTATGGTCATATCATTGTCTGGTCGACAAGATGAGACTGCCGTTGATCGGCCCATCCAAGTGGTCATTCTAGCCATCTAAACAAGGTAAAAGACAAACGACAGAGGTAGCCATCGAGCCTTTTCGAGTTCTAAGCCGTGGTGAATTTCTTTAGGTTTGACTTTCAACAGGCGCAGAATTTTTCTTTGAATAGAAGCAACAACACCCGGAGATCCGCTCGTGCAATCACTTTAATCTTATATTCTATCCAGACGACAGTACCAAGAGGCAATAAGCAAGAAATGAATTAAGGCCACAATATTTGTTAATATATTCAAAATCATAAATCTCGAACAGTTGAGGTTTTGTCCAGTTTGTATTCGCATTTTACCCATGTGCCTGTTGCGTAGATCTAGAAATTCTATAGTGTATTCTGCTTTACCAAAGTAACTGCATCAAAACTGTATTCCTTAGTTTGTTGTTTAATTTCGAGTCCCACCAGAATTTCCATCCTAAGGCGCCTAACTGTGCACAATTTTGACGGGGATTTCCATTGCACAGGATCAAAAATCATAAATGTCTACAATCGTGATCTGTGCACCCAAAAACCTCAGTGGATGTTGGCAATGTCACCGCCCACATAGGTGGGATCTCATTGCTGGACTCTGACTAATGGTAAATGTGTGCTACATACAAAAATATGCATGTGGGTTAACAAAAAATAGGTCGGAGGTGGTCCGATCAGGAGTGGGCCAGCCAATAAAAAGGATTGATTAATCTTGAGGTATATGAAGCTTACACGCAAATGTGCAGCGAGCTCGAGGTAGCAAGCCGCATGTCTGTTCAACTAAATTCCGTCTGTCAGTGGTGTACATATACATACATACATACATACATACATGCATACATACATACATACATACATACATACATACATACATACATACATTTTGAACGTCGAAATGGAGAAAGGATAGTGGAAATTGGACATCCTGTGGGAACAGAAGAAAATCCCCAGTAATTTGGCCAATCAAACTGACCGATGCAATCAGCAAGGTTTTAGAACAGCTTAAACGAAAACAAGATGGTAATGACTGGTTATTTAAAGGCTGAATGCTTTGGTTCCGCAAATGGCAATCAGTGGGCGTAATCAGCAAATCGATTCAAGCACTAATTTGTGTGTGAACCTGCTCCGTCTACTGATTCATTTCACTTTACACTGCCCAGAGCATCATTTCGCAAGTCTCAGTTTTTTCCAAGATTGACACGTTAAAATCTGTCAGTGCCAAATACATGGCCATAAGTACGTAACCGAACGAATCCCAAACAAACACACACACACACACACAGAACACAATTGGTCTGAGTCCAATGAAGACGTTGGTTTTTGCTTTTGGGGAAACCGAAAGGTTTGAGCGTCTCACATGGTTCCCGAAAACCCTGGGGTGAAAGTGTCAGCCAGTCCAAAGGCCATTCGAAAGTACAAACTGGAACACTTGAAATAGGTGAATTGTTGATGTGCGGAACAAACGGTCAAAACAAGTTGACAGATTCATCCGGTGCACTGACAGTTCAATGAGTTTAGGGGTTTCTGAGTTCTTAGCATGTTTTGTAGTTTGATCTACCCTGCGTTTGGAATGTCATGGTCCGAGATCGATGAACTTATTCTCTTGTATGGTGATTAACCGTGCTCCCTTCATCTGCATGCCATCATTTGCCGACTGTTCTGGTAGTTATTACTTTTTACAATATGCCTCTCGCCTGAGTGTAGTGGAAGCGGCAAGTCCCATATAACCACGGGGACTCAATACATGGGAAAGAGAACTGCGAACTACGACTCGGAAACTTGCAAACGTTCTCCCTAAGTCAAATGTTGTAATGACTCCGGGGACAGCGAATTGCCACCCATCGCGAGGAATGATCGGCTGATCCGGGACTCGAACTTGTAACTATTTGGCGTGACAAATGTCTAGTCGCCTTGACCATCATCCGACTGACTGAGCGGATGACCGATCATGTTTTTTTGCTCCTCTTATTACGTTTCCCTCACGTGTGATCGCAAAGCCTTGTGAATGAAAGCACAGTGGAATACATGTCTCGTTACGTTATTTTTTGTGACATTCATTTCCAACAGAAATAATAGAAAAAATTGATATGAAGCCAAATAGGCGGATGTCTTTTAAAAGTCTCACATAGATTCTTATACATACAAAGAACAAAAGAAGTCCAGTTGCACAGCCCTAACTATTTTTCCTGACTGTAGCCTACAAAAAGTAATCAAGAGGTTGGGCGAATCGTGTCACATGGGCCAGAATAAGCGATTGTTTATGGGAGAAGATACAAACCAAAGGTTTAGGATATGATCTCGTCACTTTACTATTAGGATCCGACACCGATGGGAACAAAAATTCAGTGAACCGCTAACCAGATCAAGTTCTAGCTAGCTACCAATCCCTTGATAGTCATGAAAGCCCTGTTCAGCTGTTTTATCCGTGTTAGGGATCACCAGAAGTGCATAATTATCGCATCAAAACAAAGATGTGCACTCACAGCCAATGGTTGTTAGTCAAACACCTTAGCTATAAAGATAGCCGGGCTTATTCCCAACGATTTATCGAATATCAGCACTGCATGACAGCGTCTATAGATTCCGTGGATTCGAAACCTTTTCGCACCAGACGGACGACTCCCAGGTGCGGTGAAACTCATCTGCTGGAAGTAAAGATGTTACAATCAATCTTATAGAGCTTATTGCTTGATAGTTTTCAGAAGGGAGCGGTTCAATGCGATTTTTTCTGTGACCCAATACACGATTTCAACGTCCAACCTGCCATCGAAAACCACGGAAGCGCTGAGCAGCTTGTCGGGAATCAGAAACAGGTTATATCCATCCTATCCAAAATGGGCTCGAATATGGCATGAACCGATCACAAGTAGAACATCATAACCATAAGTCTGTCGGAAAAGGCTCCCAACGGCTTATCGAACATGACCGCGACGAATTGGCATATCGAACTGTGTTTAAATCACAATAATGCTCTTCCACCTAAGACTTACTTCCTGCAAAATGTCCTGCTTAGTTGTTTACAACTCCTCAGTTTCCAATGGACCATTTGCCCTCACCGAGAAACTATTCATCTGATCCCTATTGGTCTATAATCTAAGACTGACACTGATAGATATGGGGCGCCAGGCAATGCAAAGTTGCTCTTCGATAATGGCAGCCCCCTAGTGGTCTGACGTCTGCGATCTTTTGACGCAGATTTCCACCCAAGCTTAAGCGCGACGGATGCGCACTTTTGAAGGCCCCTAACAATTACAAAACAACCTGGTGACGCGTTTGTAGCTTTCAGTGGTGAATGCATGGACGCTTGACTGACTCCTGTCACCGGTAGTGTCTTCTCTTATTTTTTTTCGTGTGAATGATTGGCATTTTTAATGAAGCTATAATAAGCATTCTTTTCGGCATTTGCCGGGACCGGGACAGCATAGGAAATGCTCACCGCCGACCCATAAAAAAGAGCCCATTGAATAAAATAACTCATTTGATTTGACATTCTATAGAGTGGAGTAGTAATCCTATCTGATGATGATAGATGTTCCCTTATTGAGCCCAGGCACTCCCGGGGAATTACTGGTTTCATTCTATCAGTTACTGGCGACAAAATGACATGACATTATTCTCAAATCATCTGTGGCAACTGACAGGTGTAATCACTCCTGACCAATGGTCCTTATGTTCACCTCAAGTGAACTGTAGCAGGGAAGCTTTCAGGCTCTTCTCACTTTATATGCTCGCGTACATGACAGAAGGACGCGCATGGATCCGGACTCCGGGGCGAAAAAGGTCAGATCGGCATGAAACTAGGCGGGAACCAGCCGGGAAAGGCTTAGTGACACTCGTGCTGCAACCAGCCAATAAGAAGGAACGTCAAATCAAATCAGGCGAAAATCTTCGAAGCTACACAAGTGCAATTCCAGCTATTGCGTAATGGCCGAATTTAGGCGCTTGTCGAGGCAAAATTTTAACAATACAACAATAAAGCTTGAGAACTTCCACAAATAAAAAACGTGCACACAGTTCCAGTTCACAACATTTTTCATCTATTTTATTGCTGAATAATTAAATTTCTGAAGGACGGAACAGTGAAAAAACAAGTACTATAAGTAAAACCATGCCGTCACTTTGAGATATCTCATTGCCGTTGCATTGTGCTGAAGAAGCTACATTTGTCAGTTGTTTGTTAACTCGTGTTTTGATAAATTAGCCCTCAAAATGTCGCGCAACCACCTTCGATATGTGGCCTATTCACAGGATTCAACAAAAACGAAAAGAAGAAAAGTATGCGTGCATGTAGTTATATTTCTCACTTTGTGCTGTTTTGGGGCGTAACTGGCGCAAACCGAGTATAGTTCGAAAACCGAACCACAAGGAATTAGAAATCCCGCGGTGGACCAATCGATCACTACTTATTGCTCGCCTCTCAACAAACGCATCGTCGTCAGAATCATTACGAAATATGGAAAATAATTGGAGCATTCGTTGTCAAGGCCATTTTTCCGGTTCCAAATGCCAATCGGAGAAATTCGACAAACCTTCCAACGGATTGTTAGAAGTTTGGATTATGACAAGTTGTAAACTTTTCCAAAAGTACACGTTGAATTTGGGCTAAATTATCTGGACCAAACATGAACCTTGTGAATAATTAATCGCTTAATGCATGAATTAAAACCGGTAAAATCTTGCCGGCATTCTGTGCGTTGATTTGGTCAGGCGATTGACATCACAAGGTTTCAACATTAAGATCGCGGGTTCGAATCCTCCCAACGCCAGTCAATTTCCCGACTTGGCAGCCCGTTGTTGCCCCCGGCTGCCTCTTTAGAATGGGGAGCACTACTCACGATAGGCGAAACGTTGGCACATTACATCTATCAACAAATCTGTTAACATTTATCCTTCACAACTAGAGATCTGCCTTCTTATGAGAGCGAACACGGGCGTTTTCGGTATTGATGGAAGGCTGGTGTGAGACAGACCGCGGAAACCCAGCCGAGATTACTAGCCAATTAAGATCTTCGGCTCATTGAACCAATCCGTGGCCCGGTCTTGTTCAGAGTACAATGAATATGCATCTTAGATAATTTCTGAGCAGAATCAAAAGCTCCTAGCCAAAGAGCTTTGATAATTGTTTGAATGAACTGACCTATCTTACTCCACTGTGAATTACTCGATAACTGTCGGAGCTGCTGATCGGTTGGAGCCACGTAAACGGTGACAGAATCAAATTCCATCTCTGCTGATCCCATTTAGGACAAGTGGCAATGATTTGGAATTCATTTCAATACTATAATTGGCCCGCCAAAATCTAATGTGGTTCTATACCACTCCAAGTCTCTATTTTTGGCTTCTAATCCCATAGTGTTGTAGCTCCTAGGGCCCACGTTTGTCGCAATTCTCACTCACTTTTGGGAAAAAATTGCAAGCCCTGTGATATTTAATTTGGTAAAAATAACTTCGAATCACGTGACACAGTTGTTAGGCACGGTATCAGTTATCGTTAGACCTTTCCCATGCGAGCATGGCACTGGCGCCTGGATATTAATGACAGGAGATTGAAAATTAACCGCATGACACGCAAAACTCCAGAGATGATAGTAGTCCAGTTCAACTACTGCTTTTCGTGAACGATACAAGCATTTGGGTAATGTTTTCACTCACGGTGAGTTTGCATTTTCATTACTTTGATTATCACACACACACACACACACAAACACACACACACACACACACACAAAGCTCAATGGAGCTGACTGGAGGAGTTACAGAAATGGGTCTATCGATGCTGATTTTTTTGGGGGGCATTTGAGTTGAATGCTGAAATTTGTTTCCGTTTTGGAACTCTAAGTTTGCAAGGAATCGCCATCCGGGAAATCGTATAACTGATAAAACAAAGCAAATCTTTCCACTCAACAACTATTGTGTTTGTCAAAATAAACGCGTTCCATATGAATGAACTATGCTTGTAAGAGCTCCTTACCGTCGTCTCCTCACCCTTTGAACGACTCATATGCTGGTATAATCTTAGGTGTTACATTCTACCATACCATGAATAAAAAATGTGATCTTGACAACGAACAGGCCAGACCAAAAGTGTTCGTGCTTGCCAAAGCCACTCAGGTAAGCCAAAGGTAATGCACCCCACTCACCCATCCCGCCCCCTTACCCAAAGATCTCAGACGCATGTTTACAAATCGGAACTTCTAAATGGTCTGCTTATCAAATGAGGCCAAT
>LUCM01004682.1:0-11464 GCA_008360955.1 Fasciolopsis buskii | reverse complement strand
TATATATATATATATATATATATATATATATATATATATATATATATATAAACCCAGGTTTGATTTAAGTGGAGCCAGCTCAGTATCTTCGTGTTGAAACAAGGTCATTGTTCACCCATACTCAATAGCATTAAGTCACAGGCTAGATTTTGTGAAAGCTAATTGTGCATCGTATCATCCGGAAAATGGACCCATCTGAGGATGTATTTGAAGTGACAATTTGAATGATTGCCATAGAGAAGCTGAAAAAGATCTGCGAGGTTCATGGATGCGAATTTCTCATCTGCCTTGAAGCAAAACTGAAAAAACGTGACTAACTGAATGAACATCAGCTCGCAATATCTCATAGTCTTTTCCAACACCCTATGGAAGATTAGGGGAGAACAACGGAACCAAGCTTGGTAGAGCGCAGTGTGTAACAAGGACAGAAATGACCGCGAGCGGAACATGGAACTGCCCCGGTTTTCGGGATGTGAGCAGACAGGCGGTGTAGCCTGGACATGCAGGGGATGATAGGCAAAGACTAGGACAGATCGAAGGATAACACTCGGTTCTGGAGAGGAAATAACTTCAAAGTGCACAGGGATTATTAGGGAGAGCTGAATGCGGGTGGGTTACGATTCATTCAGAACAAAAAGATGCCTAAAATTATAGGTCACTTTGTTCCGAAAGCTTTGTGATTTGTTTAAATACCAGTGTGGTAGATCTTCTAGGTCACTGTCACCTGATCCGGAAAGACACAGACGGTGAGGACATGCCCCGTGACTGCTTGGTCAACTGTATCATTTGAAGGTGACTTGACTAGTGTGTGACTGCGTGGATAAGAGTTATCTGAGTCAAAATATTTTGTTTTTACCGACGAACTTCAAATCCGTTTTCATCATTTAAGGTCCCGCAAGGTGGCATTTTCTTCAAAAAGTATGGTATATCATGGGATCTAAATAGATCAACGTGAGTGTTCCAGCTCCGTACACTTAGACTGTGAACTTCGTCAACATTTCGGATTGTACATGCAACTACTGTAACGATCATCAATCTGTCTGGACACTGATACTGAGAGCATTCTGTAGGTAGAGTCTCATTCGAATCGTTAGGAGCGTGAATAGATGACACGTCCATTTAAGCATCCTACGGTGATTCGTCAGACGTATCCCATCGGCCAGGCAAGGGGTAACCTTCCGAGGAATCATCCTCTATGATCCTCAAATGGACTCGTAGTACATTCATGATTCTAATGATTCAGATGAGATTCTACTGAAAAAAACGTAAGAAAAGAGTATGAAATAATGAGGGCAGTTAGAAAGGAAAGTGCCGGGTACGCATACCTGGTGAGTGCCAATAACCGCAAAACTGGTCATGCGTTTTCACGCATCCCGATGCGAAACATGCTACTGTTAGGAGACCTGTACGCAATTCAAATTTATCACTACTCCAAACAAGCAGAAACAGTTTGAAACAATTCGAAATTCTAGATGGGTAATTGAAAATTAAGACTAATCACAGATTAAAAAGTGCACTAATTTTTGGCACCATAAGTTTGCTGGTTTGCCAAACCTAGCTGGGAATGATTGATAGCTTAGCTGCCAGAAATGGACTCGCAAAACTTGAGAACAAAACTCTTCGGATATTTGTGGCAAACGGATTTGGTGAATATTTCTTGATTTGTTGATATTTGAAAATTCGTTAAATCTACCGATTTTATAAGCTTTGTCGAGTGTATTGCGTACTGCTAAAATGGTCCAAGAATCTGTCGTTTCCCGAACAAGATGAGGTTTTAATTGGGCTACTGGGCAATTTCATCCACATCGCTTCGTAAAGTTTGCCGCAATTTGTAAACAATAAATTCCGTGACTGTTAAAAATGAACCGGGGATTTGGCAACACCTCAGCATTTTTTGCAAACTGAACTGAACGCGGTAAATGAGTAAACCTTGCAGGTAACAGTCGTCATCCGGCAACCGTTCTGGATTCTCGATTCCTTGTGCATTACTTGATAAATGGTTGTTATGTGATACTAGGATATGGGTCAGTCACGTCTCGTTCAACTTCCCGGGATGCAGGATCGTTGGTCAGTCACCATCTGACAGTATCTTTCATAGTTGGAATTGGAGAACAGTCCTCGTACGTGATTGGAAGATAATGAATTTTCTCATATCTGTGATTAGCTAGACGCCCACTTGGTTAAAATTGCTCCTGGACTGATAGAACCGGACAAATATAAAGTCTAAGTTAAGCAATTTTCCGCTTCGTAGCTGTTAGATTCCTCACCTGTGATGCTAATCGAACTTCGTGTTAGTCAGATCGGACAATATTTAATTTTCATAACTGATTTGTTCTTAGGTTTTATGGAGATACACGAGCTCACAGATAAGAACATCGCGTAATATGATACTCGATTACCAATATTGGTCGCGCAGGTAAGCGATACAAGCACACACACACACAGAACTTTAGTTCAGAGGCTAGCAATTTACGATAAGTAATCGGAAATTGGTCTGCGTTTTCAGCCTAGTTAGTGACAATTCTAACAACTTTCTAGTAAGCTGTATCGTTTTTATTGGTTGGTGTTAACATGTCGTCAGTCGTTCTTTTCTGCCAGAAACTCAAAGCACGCTGAATGAAAATGTAATTACAAAGTTGCGGAAATCCTCTTCCAAAGATAGCTGCCTATTTGGTTTGTATTAAAGTACAAATTCTTCATGCATTCCCAGTCGATCACCGTAGTGAAATTAAGAAGTGATATTGATAATCGATTTATCCCCACAACTGAGAGCAAATTCCTAATCAGAAAACGCTAGATACATGATTTGCAAATTTTCTTTGGTAGTTACATGCTAATGTTAGTTCGTCAGGAATCGGAGTCAAACATTTTTGTGCATAAAGCCTTAGAACCATAACGAGATGATCGTCATTTTTCGAGCACAAAAGAATCGACCGAGATCTTCCAATTATTCAATAGGATAGCTTTATCACAGGTCATTTTGAGTCCTCATTATTCTGTATAATGATCTGTGGTTTTCACATTACACTCAGTTTGTCCTTATTCCGTGTTCGTCGCGACCATCAGTCGCTGCGCTATCGGAGGACTTCCTCTCATCTAGAATTACGGCTAGAAAAGATCGATTTTGGGAGCCCGGTTCCCAGCTATTCTTGCGGTATTAAAGCCAGGATTCACTCAATGCTACGAATGATCCACTTTGTTCAGAATCCCGTCAGATATTTACCAAGAATTAAGCAGACAGGAAGGTTGTTAATTGACGGCTAAGGGAGTTATGAGATCATATTTTAGAAGGAACTATTCGTCATGCAGTGCAAAAACCTGACAACGCCATACAAACCATTCACAGCCTGGCCGGATAGCCTGATAGCTTTGATATTTCACTCATAATCGCTCGTTCGCGATGTTTTTTCCAAGTTTGGTACCTTCACGGTATCCTGACCAACAGGTGAGCTTTAATGCCGCTTTCTGTCACCGCTCCTCTTCTGGCGTTACACTTTCCAACTAAAGTAGACCGAGCTTCAAGACTCCATCGTAGTCACCTGTACATAACTGTCATTTTACTACAGCTCATCGTAGAGATCACTCGGGGGGTTACGATCAGTCAGAAGCAGTGGGGAGGTATAATGTAACCTGAAGTTGAACAGACACAGTTGTTCCGATACCCTTATGTGACAATACAATAAGCGTAACGTATTTGGGGACTTTACTCAAGGACTGCAGCACGTCAGATCACTTATCGATTTATGAACCGATGGTCAGTTACATTACAGACACACGAACACAGCACAAACCACTTAGGCGCACGAACTGTCCGGCTCCATGTCACGTGACAAAGTCCCGTTTGTCTCACCGATTTATGCTTATCGATCGCAATCGCTTGATGTCCGTAATCGCGCGCTTAGTCATTGAGCAAACGATCTGCTCCGTGCACGGTTGTTCTGTCTCCGGGGCGATTGATCATAGCAATTCATTTGTTTGTCGATTCAATTTACTGAATCACAACAATTTACTCCACATAGTTAGCCCACGCCTTTGTGCATGACTGCCCTGACAGATTTTGTCGACAAGCCGGTGGACTAGCTGGAATATATACAGGTGAAGTGCAATTCCATGTCAACGTGATTTTCTAGAGGAATTCACAAACGAATCAGGTGGCAGTGTATTACCGTTACTAACTCACCGGTGCAAGGACTGACTACAGATACCCTCGCATGCACCTAAAGCGCTTGTAGAATTTTGTATATCGAACGTGAGAAACCAGAAACAGCCAATAGCAATCAATAAATTGATTCACACAATGTCCAATCGGTTGAGGTTGTGGAGTCCGTGTCAATCAGCCGTTTGAAATTCGACCTACCGCGGAACATCATTTTTGCTATCTATGGGCCAAACAACTATTGGACACAAAATTTCCCGTTTCGCTGAACGATTAAAGCAACACAACTAAGCAATTAAAGGATTTATTTCTTGACTTAGGATCCCGAGTAGGAATAATCGCTTCCCATCCTCTGACGTTTACAAGTAAGACAACACTGACTGATTGCAATCTCTCATCGTTTCTTTCGACAGTCGTGAGTAGTTTCCCAAAGTAGAAACAATTTATAAAATAATCATTTTCGACATTTTTATGTGTTTGTATTGGGCTGCTTTTTGTAATTTTACACTAAATGCGACGGGTTGCAATCAGCCGGACTTGAACAACAGGAATGCGCGGTCTTGGAGGTAGAAGTAGATAAAATTGCCAGATTCATGGGTGACGTAGCTGAAACGCAGAATGAGAATTGGGAAATTATTGTAAAGTAAAAACAACGCCTGATCACGAGCGTCTGTAGTGAACCGACTGCACGATTATGGAGAACAGAGATCATCATGACAGGTTTAAAATCGAATGATCGATTGTTTTAAACAGTCTATCACCTGGTGCATAGGTTCTTCAATACAACGCGAAATACCATCAGTTTTGACATGTCCGCTGGGAGTAGGTCGGTTTACCAGCGAACGACACGAAACGGACCGACGGTATGCGCATTCCGACCAACTCACCTTCCGAAACTTTTGCCCACGACACAGTGCCACGTGGGGCTGTATTTTCGATCAAACTCTTTCTTTACAAAAGCGGCCACGTCCTTCTCCACCTGATATTTGTCCATTGCACTGGCAGCTGTGTGTACAGCATCCTCTTGCATATCATTGCTCATATCCGCGTTCTTGACCACAGCCTTGCGTTCACCCATGGTCCGATTTAGATTCAATTCGCGACGGGTTCCTGTGAGTAGATAGGCAACTGATCAAAACACTCGTTCGGCTTATTTATAATGGTCAGTAATTCTCTAAGTTAGTTCTCGTCCTTGATGCACGCACACAAACTCTTGGTGTCAGTTCGAGTGCGAATGACGCCTCAAAACATCGCGCAAGTATCAAACTATTATTCGTCGTCTCTCTCTCTATCTCTTTCACACACACACACACACACACACACACACACACACCACGTGCCGAGGGAGGGAGGGAGAGAGAAGGAGATACCAAGAAATACACGTGTACTCGTAATGTTAAACTCAATGCACAGTCTGGTCTCAGTCACTCGAGGATTCTGACAATAATTTAGCTGCATGACTTCACTCACGTAACCCTTGGTATTTATGTCACCGCGCTTTCAGTACTCTTGTATGCAAACCTGCAAACCCTTATGCGTGTATCGAATGGGTAAGCAAAGGTTCAACGGTTACATCAGTAAGTGTTACGGCTTTCTGGCACTAACAAATGTGCGGTATACATCACGTCATGTTGGAACAATCCAGGACGGTCTTAAATTTGGAATCGAGTATGAATTTACATTGGGGAGCGTGAACTCACCTAACTGTTCAATTTGCTTGTAATCAATTTATTCGACTATTTAGTATTGTTCAAAAAGGGAATGAAATATAAGAAATTTCCTTCCTCTCTTAATGAGTAGATGTGTCAAAACACGTGAAGTGAACTAGCTAGTCAAATTGACATTGGTTTGTGGTGATCACATTAAATTTTGTATTGTCGATACACAGAAATGATTGTGTTTGAATCTGGACCCGGTTCAGTTAATCAGATACAATGTAATCGATAAAAGTTGTGGGAATAGCAAATTACTGTGTCGTTAATTTTTCCGAGAAAATTTAATCAAACAAATGATGCCTACTTGCTCATGATGTGCATGAAATCTTCCTTTTGGAGATTCAATGATTCATTTGTTCTAAAGATAAATCGTTTGACCACATTAAATATTAAGTGTGGAATCGATAGACTATTTGAAAGTCAAATGTTATCTCTAAGTTTTCATTCGACTATACAGCTTTCTACAGGTTAAACTAATGCCGCTAAAAGCTTCCTCAAATTTATGTGGAATCCAAGTTCACTGATACATGGAAAACAATGTTTTATTTCTATCGTACTCAATTCAAGCGACATACGCGTAATGAGACTGTGCTTATAGAAGACAAAATAGACCGGTCATCATGAAAATATTGGGATCAAAGGATTCCACATCTGTCTGATTTTTAACCAACATTATTTAAGAATACTAAAGTAAAAATGTTAATCAAATCTGTTGAAGTTCACAGAAAATACGATCCACTTGACTTCTAATCAATCAAACATAATCTGGTCCAAAGCGCAACTTTTGTCATTGTGAACTGGTTCACTTTTCAGTGCCAACCGTCAAATCATCATAGCATGACACAGAATTAATTCACAATTTTTCTAGGATTTACGAGAAGTGCTTAACCGCTGAAGCCCAGTTGGGATTTCCCTTCTAGAAAATCGATTCCAAATTGAACACAGTGGATGCCATATAGTCTCGACTTGTTCTCAAACATCTTGTGGCACATCAACACAATATAAAATGTTTGTAAAAAAGATTGTGACAGATTTGCGCGGAACTCTTTGACGAACCATGTGCTTTCGATACTGCCAGTGAGAAACGCATGATTGAGAAGTTTCGATTCAAACCTAGTCTGCAATTTGGGAAACTTTTTCACTTGAAAAACAAACCATATTTCATATCTTTAACGTCTTATTAATTTAATGACTTTGCGTTTTGATTTTCGGCTGAAAAGATGTAGAACAGAATATTTTCATTCACGTTTTCATGGCGGGCGATTAAAAAGGAAGAAAATTTCAAACAGCCTTTGAGCTGCCTGATAAAGTTTTAGTGCCATCGATTTTTAATGACTGATATTGATTTTTCTACTTCAGAATCCGATAACAGACATGTCCAGACGATGCACACTGAACATGTTCTATGAAGCCAATACAAGCGTGGTTTGTCAATAGTCTAGCTCGACGAGACATGATCAGCTATTAACACATGCATGCAACTCATAATCAAGTGCACTCCGAAAAAGCTGTCTTTTTGACTGTCAATCGATTTGTCCTAACCTACATTTAGTTGAAACAACGATTTCAAGGTCACATTCTTCTGCAAGATGGAACTAATTGCCGGCAACAATAGAAGTTTGTTCTGGCTGAATTATAAAGGTTCCAAGTTTCCGGAAGTGTGTAAAGTATTCAAATGTCTCATTCCTTCAAAGCCTATCCGGCAACAGTCAAGCAACGAAGGCAGCTTCAATCCGGCAAATTGGGCTGTCGATCGATAATCAAATGGTCCACTAGTATGTGTGCACATTTCACATTGTAGTTAGCTTTAGAATTGTGACAAATATGGGTAAGATGAGCAACTCACAAAGAGCTATCAATCGGCTGACAAGTAAACTGCTTGCGAAAGGGGCCCTCACAAGATATAGAAACAATTTATCCTAGATAGCCCCACTGGTGTGAACGAATCAGTCGAGTTTCATGTTAAACATGTGTGTGTATGTGTGTGAAATTACCGAAAATCACCAGTTGCCAGTAGGATAAACAAGCATCTAATAAAATTTGATGACATCACATGAGGCCATATGGGCGAGAGGAGTCCGTTTCGTGAGACTGGAAATTCGTTTCTCTGTAACCCATTGGACAACTGACGCAAATGTGCGCGCTTAGTACTGAATACACGTAGGGGAAGAAATATTGGGTCTCCCTTGCAAAACGAGAGACTTTTGTTCACACAATAAAAAGTCAAACCAAATCAATCTATTGAAAAAATGCACAGATAAAATAATGAATGGACGGTCATGTGAGCTGTCACGATGATTTTTACAGTAAGTAAGTGTAACTAACCAAAGTGTATGCATTACACGCAGATAGATAGATAGATAGATAGATAAATAAATAAGTATATTGACTGACTGATTGATTGATTGATTGGTTGATTGATTGATTGATTGATTGAATAAATGATAGGGCAGGTCCCTTCGAACAACAAGTGCTATCAGATTTATGAAAAACGGTAAAAGCAATCAGAGAATTAAGGAAGTGACAATTTTGGGGAGTTCGCCACTCGTGTTAGCTCTTCCAATCTCGTCGTTTACTCGTGGGGATCCATTGTTCTTCTGTGGCCATGGTACGATCAAGCTGTCCAAAATGAAGTGGGAAGTTGACTCAGCGGAACCCTACCGCAGTCTTTTAACTAGATGGTCTTACTTACTAGACAGCAGGACGATGTGAGAGTCACGTACTCGACTGGGGACGGGTGACTAAGTGCTCAATTCATAAGCAATTTAGTAGACATCCTAAGTGCCCAGCAAACCCTTTCGCCACAGATGCCGGTGTTCATACAACCACATGTGTTGTACTCCAGTAGTTGGTTTGGAATCAAGGTTTAGTCTTTTCCCTTGAATGATCACCAAAGTCCAGTCAATCCAGCGTAGGGCACCGGACATTCATCTTCATCCTGGCACTTTCGTGGCAAGCACCTCGGCCACTTGAACTGATTGTGTAGGACATCCTTGGCAGGGGTGATCCGAAACGCGTGGTCATCGAGACGAATTTTCGTAGACTTTTAAGGCCAGCGTCCGCCTAGAAGCCTCAAAAGACACCTCTGGCAATAATGGGGCACCTGGCGGTAGATAGACCACGGCCGGACAATATTTGCCCGGGAATTTTTGTTATCAATTTCTGGGATTATCCATTTGTTTTTATACCATTTGTGGCATCTGCATGCAACTACAATATACTGTAATCATTAAGCTCTTTCAACTAATTACGATTAGTATGGAGGAATTACGGTACGATGTTTGACAGACTCTATCTCAGACTACACTTTTTACCTTAGTACATCAGGCCATTCGGCCAACCTCACATTCGGCAAGTACCAGATTCGAGGTTCGTTCTCGTTAGAGTTGATCGGTTACCCTTTCGCCATCAGAATTACCAAGTTACGTTTGTTATGGTATGTCATCCTCAATGACAGCCATCACTGGCTGACAGCTTCGGCGAAAGACAAGGTCATTGTCTTGTTAAATCCAGCCGAAAGCCTCATACCAGATCAAGTTTCCATCACGCGATAGCAAATGCCCCCATTAACCTAATTGCGTAATGCTCTGATAGGAGGGAGCGCACGTTCAAGCCCGAAGAACAGTTTTGCCACACGGTCAGATCCGCGATGCGATCGAGTAGATTTCATTTAGGGTATAATGGAAGATTTCGTATTTTTTCAATGACCGACCATTTAGTGCTGCATGACGTAAAGTTTTTGTTTGTCAGAGGCTAAAACAGAATTCGAAAACCGCCGGCACAACAATCGCCTTGTTGCATCTTGGTGAAATGTTTGCTACTGTCACCCTGGAATATTTATTTATGGCAACCAATATATGAAGGACTCGGTATAAACTCTCGCATCCTTAGAGTTTTCCCTTGCTAATACCCTCATTCCAATGAACTCAAAATTCAAGATGCGGTTACGGCCGTTCATAGGCCGCAAGACATGGAAATGTTTCTGGGAAGGTCAATAGGTCGAAACCTGACGAAGTAATCTCTCGTTCCTCCGGATCAGCGTACAGTTGAGTGGGTAATTCACTCGGAAAACGGAGTGCAAGAATAATTGGTCCGCTCAACGAAAACCCATTGCCATACGGACGGGTTCTTATTAGAACCAAAGGCTTTGGTTGGTTCTCTTGATTAATGACTGGACACCCTAGAATTATTTATTCGAAAATTCTCAATGAATCGTACAAACACAATGGATTTCATACTGGATGGGTCACCGCCTAGGGTAACCAGGACCGCGCTCTACCCCTTGTTTCGAGCAGGGGGGATAGTGATAAGCATGCACTTGCTCCGAGTTCCCATGCTGGATTAACACCGGATTGCAATATGAATCAGACTTGTGAGCCAAAAGCTCCGGTTAGAGTACCCAGTGAAGAACCACTTCTATCGTGTGGACGTCCGCAAAGTATCGATCGCGCGAATGCCTCGAGCCTCCTTTTTACAGAGGACTTGTCTAACTACCTTTCTTCTAATAAAGTTAAAGTGTCAACAGTTGTCGCTTGAGTCGTCATTATTTATTCGTCATATCTGTGTGTTCTCGACGATTTCATCTCTCCTGAAGCGAAAGAAGGTTTCTACCTGAATTACTCCGAAGTGCACGTTCAATGAACACTTGTGATCTTGACGTCCAGCATTGAAGATCCAATGACTATCGTAGCCCATATCTCCCAGAACGGTGACCGAATCATCCAAGTTTGTTGTGGTCACATACTGTTCTTGGCTAACACAATTTTTGTCATAAAATCCATATCGGTTCAACTGACGCCCCTCTTAGCCTTTACAGCGTTGAAATCAGATTAACCACATTACTACTGGTCACCGACGGCATGGATCGATCGAGGATCGCCGATCATTCTGATCCGCATCCGTAGATTCGTCCTGCTTTTGGTCCAAGCTCGCTTTTGGTTGTCCCTAGTCTGTGGTCACAGATCCGACCCCTGAGATGCGACATGCAATGAAGCGTATAGGTCCCACGGAAGTCAATTGTCCAAGATTTTGAGAAATGTTCGCGAGCTGCGGTGGGCGGAAAACTGTAGGGAAATGGGAAACACCGCGGTTATCGGAAATACCCGCAACATTTACCGACTGATTAGAGATACTGGTTCACGGAAGCTCATGTAAGCCATGTGATTAAAGAATCCGACGGCTCACAATTTCACTTTCAGAAACATCGAACGAGTCACTGAGCAGAACACTTTAGGGAACAATTCAGTTGGCCCCAGTCACACCGAGCTTTCTACTTATGCTTCCAAATGAACCAAGACAGGTGGATACCAGCCCTCCTTCCAAAATGGAGCTGATCAGGAAGATAGAATTTTTTGAAGAGAGCGGGAGCAGATAGTCCGTCGCCAACCTTCTTCAAGGATGGTGGAAGAGTATTAACATCGGAGTTAACAAAACTCCTGAAATCAAACTAGGCAAGAGAAAAGAATCCTAACAACCATTGTGAATCGGCGATTGTGCCGATTTACAGCAAGCGTGACAGATCCTCACGCGAAAACCACAAACAAGTTATTTTGGTAAACAACTCATTCAAGCTGATCACAGGTATTATCTTGCG
>LUCM01004680.1:0-25090 GCA_008360955.1 Fasciolopsis buskii | reverse complement strand
GACCACGTACGTCGAATCGGACCATGCGTTAGTTTTAATGCGCTTTTTGCTGCAGCTGAATGGCCATCGACGCAAACCACAAAACCGATTGGCTATCGAACGTTCGTCTGACTCGGCTGTTCGCAACAGCTACGAACAGAAACTATCCGAGGGGCTAAGAACTTCGACGAGCAGCAATGTAGACGATCAATGGGATCAAATTAACAAGGCGATGCTTTTGGCAGCAGATTTCGCCTGCGGTCCCAGACCTATTATTCATCAAAATCTTTGGATCTCTTAAGCGTCGCTAATTCTAATGGAGCAAAAACGCGAGCTGCCTAACTGCAAGGAAATGAATAGGATGCGTCGGCAGTTGCAGTGTCAGTTGACCATAAGCCTTAGGAATGGCCGCGAAAGCTGGTGGGTTAAGGTAGCCGAAGAGATGGAAGTGGCGTCCGCTTCAGGTCACAGTCAAAGACTGTTAAAGCCTATACGCGACAGCAGTGTGCGGCGAACTTTGGCTAGTGAAGTCATGTGCGATCAGAATGGAGAGCTCATCCGTGGTAGACAGGAAAGACTGGGCCGTTGGGTTGGGAACTTCGAGAATCAATTTACCCGGCCAAATCCTTGGGAGGTATCACTTGATCCCCCAACGGAAGTGGAAGTGGAGTCGAATATTCGGCTTCTGAAGAGGGGAAAAGTTGCCATGCCCGACGACCTTATCCCAGTTCTTTTAAAATTGGGTGGAGAAGTGCTGATGAAATCACTCACCTCTTTGCTTCGTGATATTTGGAACGAGGAGCGTAACCCGCTATCGTGAGGCGCGTCACTAATAGTACCCATCTTATTAAGCGTAAACGGAATGGCTGCAGCAATCATCGTGAAATTAGTTTAATTTCGATAGTTACTAGGGTGCTAGCTTTGACAATGCTGCGCCGTTTGGCACCGATTCGCGAGAGTAATATCCGCGAACAACAGGCCGGATTTCGGCCAGGTCGAGGTTGCATCGACCAAATATTCACTCTTCGATAGATACTCGAAACTCGGGCAGCTTACGCTGGACTGAAGCACTTGTGGCGTCGGCCTGATATTTCACTGAAGTTGAAAGGTCATGTGTACTGTGCTGCAGTGCGTTCGGTTCTGTTGTACGGTTGCGAGACGTGGAGTATGCATGTGGGCGATATTCGTCTGTTGGAGGTTTTCGACAACCGATGTTTACGCAGTATGGCTAGGATTGGATGGAGTGACCGGGTGAATAAAATTGAGATTAGGAATCTAGTATCGGGTGCCACTTCTGAGAATAGCTTATTTCAGCATATGAAACTTAGTAGACTACGTTAGTTGGGTCACGTGTTGCGCATGATGAACACTCGTCTACCATACCGTGCCTTATTTTGTGTTCCTCCTAAGGAATGGAAGAAGCCATGTGGAGGCCAACAAATGACGTGGCAACGTGGGATGAGAAAATGTGCAGCGAAGTTAGGTAATGTAGGTGTCTCACGCCTTCGTGGTTGGGGTCCGAAAGACTCGTCGACTTGCTGGCTGGAGACACTGAAGGATATGGCAGTGAATCGCGAACAGTGGCCATCGTGTTGTCATTGTCTATCGAATCAGAATGATTGAAAACACGTGCATTTGTACAGTTAGACTGTGTTCCGTGTGTTGGCTGCAGTAGGATCTTACCTTTTCCCGCCTGTGTACGTCCACTCCCTGTTCCTATTGAATATTCACTCTTTGTATATAAACGTGTACATTTTGGAAAATGCAGCGATCAGTAAGGCTTGCCTTGCTGTTTAACGCTGAACGATGTTGATCCAGTCTAAGCATTCGAGTAAAATCCTGTTTTTGTTGGGAAACGGCAAAGTTGTGTGAAGGAAGATGCGGTTATGCTGAGGCTGATTGACAAACCTGGCCATGTTATCGATGTATTGGTTATGCCATTGACGTTTATGTTTGTGGTATAATGCGGACTGGCCTACAATTTAGGGTGAGCTCGTCCACTTTCGGTTAGTAATACTGTGGTTTTGAGAATGCGGCTTAGCCAACTGTGACAAAATGATTGCCGGTCTTATGAGGTGCAGTTTACTGGTTTCAAAATTACTGAGTAAGACATGATTTAGTGTGAGCCGCTGGTGGATCAGTAATGTTTTTAAACAGAACGATAGTAAATCATACTGCATGATAGTCTTAACGAGCGTGCGTGATTAATTAAGAAAGGAGAACGACGTCACTTGTTCTAGACGTCGGCATGCATCCCGGGTGTACGGTCAGGAGGATAGGGACAAGTTGAAAACTAAAGAGGTGGGGTAGGGGAGCAATAGCGGAATGTCCGATGAGTTGCTTCTTCTGAGCGTCCTGCATCGCAGCCAGATGCTTATCTGCATAACAAGAGTGGTGCTTTGTTTCCCCTCTCGCAGGGCCAGGTCTAGACCAACGACATACTTATCCATTGCAAAAGATATTCCACTCTTTCGCAGATCAAATATGTTTTTGTTGCTGGATCGAACTGATGGCAGCAGAAATGATTTTAATGGCGCAGGAATGGTTCAGCCCATGTCAGTGCTTTCCATCGGTCCCTCGCCGGATCCTAATTTTTCGCAGCTTCCGGGGGCGGTCTGTATACTCTCACGTTCGGACATGCTGAAGTTGACTTGTCGCGGTCATTCGGGTCTTACCAAGCAAGGACTAAAGAAAATCAAAGCGAAGATGGGCAAGCACAAGAAGGATGGTGGCTTACTCCGTAAAGCACGGACCCCTACGTATGGCTCCCCAAAATCTCGCGTCCATTAACGTGTAATATTTGAAGCATGCCAGAGTGGACTGATTCGCTGCGTCAGCGAATCGGATCGTCGGTGTGACGTGGATAGTTTTTTCTTTCAAATGAAAAGAGACTGGGTACTTAAAAATATATGAGTGTACCAGATTCCAGTAAGCATGTGACTGGTAGGCGACTAGGTAGGAAAAATAAAGGGAGCCTCTAATATGCTCTTTGATGAAGTGTCTGCGGCAGGCCAGATCCCTTAAGTTGCCAGAGTGGGCAAACTGCGGAGAAATTCATGAGGAATGAATCCAGGGGTGAGACGTTTTCTCGAATGCTTGTTCTTGCTACTTCAGTTGTTCTGACGGGCTGTCTTTCGAAGGGAGTATAGAGTCTGATTTCTGAACCGAGGGGCTGAAATGCAACTGTTACTGTTGGTTAGATTATTGAAGAATAATAAATTCGTCTTTGCACACCGGAGACACAGAGGTTCAAGATTCAGCATTGTTCATTGTTCATTGTAACTTGAGTTTGACGGAATGCCTGCTAGCCGCTTCGTAAATGCACTGTAATCTGCTAGAGTACATTAAGGAGCAACACTCCAGAATGGGTCTGACGTGTTTTGAAGAGATACAGTTTGCTCTGGTGAGCTTGAAGGCCCTATGTAGCAACCCAACTATTTTATTGGCTTTTGCAACTCGAGCAAGCAAGTGCTCCAAAATGTTTGAGCCGCAGGAGTAGTCTAGAATGAAGTCTCGGAACTTGTTTCTCTT
Organism: Fasciolopsis buskii; assembly: GCA_008360955.1. Lineage (NCBI taxonomy): Eukaryota > Metazoa > Platyhelminthes > Trematoda > Plagiorchiida > Fasciolidae > Fasciolopsis > Fasciolopsis buskii. The sequence goes on along the minus strand of LUCM01004680.1, from coordinate 21,580 downwards.
GGGGCTGATTTGCATTTCAAATTTTAGTCTCCTCGTGAATAAGGGGCACCTGTAGCACAGGGCACAGACTTTTTCGGTTGAGAACTTCATCGTTCATTCGTTGGCCCGAATGTTGAGAGGTGTTAAATCTTGTTTTTTCGGCGATTATGGAGCCTATAGCCGCACACTGGAAGGTGTAAACGATTCTGAATTCATCGGTTTATAGAAAGGGAACATTGTTTTTGACAACGTTGATGATCTCGTTTGGGTACAAGAGGAGCAGGGGGCCTAGTATGCTGTCTTGAATTAGACCACCAGCTGCTCGTCTGGGGTGAAAGAGCTTACATGCACAGCTTGATTTCTGGATGAAATATAGGGCGAGAACCACGAGTAGTTAGAGTCGGAGCCCCCGTAGGATTTGCTATCGTTTATCAGCCTACGGTGAGACACTCCATCAGAAGCGTTTGTCATACCAAAGAACCACTTTCACCCTGTTTCCGGCATTGGTAGCCGTTGTGATTGTAACTAGGCCATCAGTGATGCACGTTGCGCACGATTTATGCAGGAAACGTCCTACAAATGCCCACCTTAACGCTGCCCAGAACGGGCCGGCAATGGGCTGCAGCTACCCTATTTAGCATCATCGAGTTTTGCACTTACCTTCTTTTAGGCATATGCAGTTTCAGATGCAGATAATAGCTCAAGCAGCTCAATGGCACCTAAAAATTGAAGTACTGGCGGCAGATAGTACGCAACACTGTCCGTGACCTCAATGAATATTGCAACAAACGGGCTCGTGGCGTCAACACCTTCGGTCAGCAAACATATCTGGAAGAGCCGGCTAGAGAACTTTGGGATCTTTGGATAAATCTAACAACGAACGCCGTCAGGAGTCGTGAATTGCTGGTACTCATTGGCGATGGTGCAGTTATCAGTGGATTCAGGGCCAGGAGGGAATTCGGCTGTGGGTGGTATGTGATATTCTGTGGCTTGCAAGTTTGAATCCCAAATCAGAATTAAAATGGGCCCACAAAGCTGGTGTATGGAGGTAAACAGGGCACGGCTTGGGACCATCAGTAGCACGACCAGAATGCCGCGGTCAGACATAAACTGCTGGCTAATGCAGTGCCCAATTTCGCATTCTGGTAAACCTTGTGCAAAGCTCGTCCCATCCACAGTATATTCACATTCTTTCATCCACATAACGAGAATACCGGGTTTATCACAATGTTGCGCGGCCCGGTCAAAGCTATTGCTTTGGCTGGCGCACATCGGGCGGGCAGCCCGGCCGCAGCGATGTGCGAGTGCAAATATATTGGCGGATCACGCCTCCGCGTTTACTTCTTCGCAGTGTTTTTCAGGTTGGGTGACCGGCACATGGTCAGCCCCACCCACTAGCACTGTTGTGGAAACAGCCCTCAAATCCCAATGCTCCACGTGCGCTTTTTAGTTCTGCCTGCCTTTTGCTCCCTCCCAAAGCCCTTCTGACCCAAACTTGATCGACGTATACAACTCACGGGGAAATTTTTTATCGGCATTTGATGTGTTATCATGGTGCACAAACTTGAACACTTCATCAAAGTGGCTGGAGATAATATTTTCATGAACATTCATCCAGGCCTGTCAAATTTTGAAACAAACTGCTGCTCCTGGATATCGCATTCGACAAGGTTCCACCAGACATCGTCTTATTTGGGCCACGTGCCATTCCTTTCCCAACTCCATCTCCACCATTAGACCCTGCTAAAAATCAAGAAATCAGAATTAGCCACAAACGAGCCTCGTAGGCTGGACATGCGACCATAAAATTGTTATCCCATGCCACCGTCTCCAAATGCCTAAATAAGTTGTGAGTCTACTATTCCAGATTATGAATTCCGCCGAGAATCGCCTCCAAATCCTCGGTTTCGTGTCATAGGGAGTTTCCGTTTTCCCCACACACTGCCCACTCTACCACGCCCAGTTTTGTATCTATTTCCATCACTGTGGAGTCTCACCACAATAAGACACCTATCAGCGACGTCGTCGACCCACCTCGGTCTGCTGCTTGCATATGGCGGTCTACGGCATACGCAACAAACACAGTTTTAGGGTCGAGCAGTCCCCATCGATCTCAAATTTCTCGCGCGTAAATTCATTACCGATTGTGCTCTCGACATGGGATACACGTCACTCGCTATTGTATATGCCTTCTACATTTTTATATTTGACTGTCATCGCACGTCATGATCATGCGCACTGCGCGACTTGGCACTGTCCGAGAAATACATGTGATTATATTATTATTATTATTATTCACGTTTCCTCTGCATCACACGTACAAATTTGACTTTGCTATACGCATGCCTCTCGCGAATGCAGAAATATACAATCTTATTATTATTAAGATGAGCAAGATATACTGGAAGCGATAAATCCTAAGAAGCGCAATTGGAGAGACGGGAACTACCCAAGTTGCCTTAGAACCGTCAGCTATGATCAACAAACTTGCAAGGAGTCTTTTCCAGGCCCTCATAAACTAGGCCGGACTATCGCTTCACCGGACGTTGGCAACTGTGAAAACTATCCACAGGGAGGGCCCGCGCAAGCACGTAGGAAACTATCAACCCGTGAGCCTCACGTTTATCCTTTGCAGACGAACTGAAAGACTGGTGATGAGGGACTTGAATGGGTACCTGATGAATTGGTTCCTTTGTTGTAAAGCACAGCATCGATTTAACAAGGGAGATCGTGTTTCCCTCTAGGTACAATAAAATTGGTCGTCATACGATAAGAAAACGCTTCCGCACTCAAAACAGCGGAATTAGTAACTTCGAGTCTTATGCTGGGCCCCACCTTGAGTACTGCCGGATGATTTTCACGCATATGCGTAAAGTCGATCGGATTGCAATCGAGAATGTGTAGCGAGCGTTCACTAGAATTCTCCTAGGTCCTTCATCCAGCCCAAACTTCAGGGCCAGATGCTAGCTGCTTGGACTTGAACCATTACGGCATCGTCAAGTTAAATTGAACTCTGCATTTCTCTTTAATGTTTGCCGCAATAATGTCCACAGTACTACAAACGACGCTGGTATTCCACCAAACTCACTACGTAGTGGACACTACTTGTTAAGAATACCCCTGACTTGAATGTCGTTCAGGGCAAAACTCTTCACAGTTGTTTACGCTAAACTGCGGAACAAACTTCCTAGTTCATTGCGGTCGTGCCCAAATTTAACCCATTTCAAAGCCCAACTGGCAAGGTTACTACATGTTCCGCTCTTAATTAACCTGACGCGAGCTAACATGGACCAGACGCGGCTTACGAATATGGCTTAGACTTCTAGTTCATGACCGAGTCTTTACTGAGATCATCTTGCCCTATTCATTTACTAAGTGGGGCTGAATAGGTCGTTCTTGGTAGCCCCAAACCTGCAACTGCCCCTGAAATTGCTAACATAGCTCAATTCTAGTTACCAATTCTTACGGACTAGAAGAACTATGTCGCAAGTCTGTTGTCTCGATCCAATAATCATCATAACCCCAAGCCGGCACCAAGCCGGCACCAAGCCGGCACCAAGCCGACACCAAGCCGGACTACTTCTCTCTTTTGCTTTTAGATCTCGCATCCGGAGCAGACGCGCTGTTACCGGTTCCGTCCTCGTACTGGCAATTCCAAATCTGCTACCCTATCATTCCTTTTAGGAACCTTTTAGCTAGAACTGGCGCTCGAGTTCTGGCCCGGTCAACCGAATTTACGCCCATTATCGCGTTGGATATCTCCACTGGCATCTTTGCAATTAGGTAAATCGGCGACTTTTACTGCCTCCGGAAAGGCTTGTGCACCTTGTATTCGCCACCCGTACTGCTGACTAAGACCGAAAGCCGCGACAACAAAAAATGACAGCATAGGGGACATCCTTGGTTGGTGTATTTAAGGAGTGTTGTTACACAAAGCTTCTCGTATCTGCCGCACCTCCCGGTACAGCTTACCGCAATCCGTATGTAAATATAGTCACTATTTTTGGGAGTTCCATTTCCGAAGCTTCATAAATTTCCTCCGGATAGTTCGAGACAATCTTGACAGTCTTCCTGCGCCCTCAGCAGTTTGCGGCCATTTGTTGTCAAATACGTGTCTTGTCCAATTTGCCTGACGTTTCGTCTGGTTTTCACCACTTCCATCCAACTACCGCATAACCATTGCTTATCATCTTCTCGGCTCAACTTTTCCACCCATTACGTAACGCTCTTGACGTTTGGGGACTTCCACCCTATCCCGACATCCGCCGTTGAGCTTCGCTCCTGTGGTGCGCCAGCAATGAGCACATTTAGTAAACTTAAACATGAAATGACTCGTAGTCTGCTGCCTGCAAACAGTCCCACGAAACCTTTTTGGTTCTGAAAAATTAGTTTTCTATTTTTTGCTTTTCATCGGTACACTTGTAATTTCCCCATTGCTTTACAGCACCTCATTTCACTTTCCGGTGAGCCTCCGCAATAACTCAAGTTTGCTCCCACCACTTTATCCCTTTTGCTTGTTGTTATTTGCAATTCATTTGCATTATCCTTGCAAAAGTTTGATCTTGCCGTGCGCATGCCTCTCGCAAATCGAAAAATATACATTATTTTTGTCGTTATAGTTCTGGCGGCTTAAGACTTATATTCAATCTAAGTAAGAGAGATGAAATACCACCGAGTTTCACACTGCAAATCAGCCATTTTCACCGAGCGTAGAATAATCGTCAATCTGAATATTAGCAAGCTTTAGTTTAGGACAGTCCAAATGAATTAGGATGCGAAGGATAATGCGGATTCAGGAAAAACCTTTCTGAAAATTAAATATCCTCCGATTGCTTTATGATTTACTGTTGCCACCAGACAAATATTTTGCCAGTGATGCCCCTGAGTGGTGGACACCTGCAGGCAGCAGAGCAAATAAGGAGCGAGTCAGAAGGCGACTTATTTACCGGTCGGTAGAAAGCAAAATAGCTAGAAGAATACGCACAGTTTTGAGCGTCAGCGCAGCAGAAGACTGGGAGATCATTTAAGTTAGCACTTGCAATAGAAGTCACAGCAAAGCACAAGAAATATCCATAACTTTCAGTCAAACACAGCTTCTAGAAAAGGAGTGGATAATTTTTGTCTAAATGATGGCAGTTATATGTATGAAAAAAAACGAAGCAGGAAATACTTTGTGCCTTTCTCCACATCATGCAACGACGGAATAGAGAAAGTCACAAGGATATCGCACAGCGAGGGAAATCTGCAGATTTTACTCAACTGGTGATGAAATTGGAGGGAACACACGAATTTCTGGGAAGGCTGTAAATAAAGAAATCAGCGGCTCCTGGAGCGGCTTATTTGACGATTATAAACCCGGCAGCCGGTATTAATAACCGAAGTATATATAGTTTATTTCAGGCTGCGGTGAGGTAGTGAAGAATACCAGCTGACTCAAATTTACCGGCAGTGAATCCATTCGCAAGTGTTGGCAGCAATCATTGTCTGTTGAAAATCGACCGGTAGGCCTGAGGTACATAAAGCGCGTTTGGAAACGATGATCAGGGATCACATAATCAGGCACTTCAGGGTAAAGTAATGCTAAATTAATGTATATTTCTGGATTTCTGCGAGGCACGCGCAAAGCTAGGTCAAATTCTTACGTGGATGATGCAGAGGAAACGTGAATAGTGAAAATTAGAAAGAATTTGAGGATATATGCTATTTCCGATTACTCGAGAAGCGCGATTAGGACCTGCAAACCGATACACAGTGTGCAAGGATGCGAGACAAAAATCAAAGCCGGTAAAACGTTTTTGCAAGATCATAAATGGCTTTCTAGAACTGTTCATAAGCAACGGACCGCAAGGCGTTTCTTGTTTAAGTGCATTAGATGCGCCTTCGGCTCGTGCGAACCCCAACAGCGGCTCACTGGCGGACGTTGGAATATGGCCTGAGGTGCGAACGTCAAAAGCGCTCAGGGACAGACAGAAGAGTCAAGCTGAGGTGATGGCGATCACTCGTGATATGATAGCTGAACGGAAATTAGTCATGCAAGATAGGTAATTAGTTAGCATTTACCAACAATAGTGGGCCGATAAAATGCTGAAAATGTGGAGGAATAATTTAATGTCTAGCAAATCATTTGGATAATGAGATTTTATGAGGCATTTTGCAGGGTGAATATTGAACTCTGAGGACTGCTTTTTCATTCCTGTGGTCAAGGTGGCAATCTGGACTGATAGAGGCTAAAAAGCAGAAAACATTTGTGCAAGAAGTAAAAAATATTCTAAATCCACTAGCCAAGAATGCCCTTTATGTTGTCATTTTTGTTGTCGCAGTTTTTGATCTTAGACGGCAGTGCATATAAGGCATTTGAAATTGGCGAACAAGCCATTTTGGCAACAGTAGTAACTGTTTTTGTCCAATCATGAAGATTCATCCGAGTAGTGGTATCCTGGGCGATCAGCGACGTGGTTCGGGTTGAATGCCCTTGTACTCGAGCGCCAAATCTAGCTNGCAGGAACTATCTTGTGGTAGCAACAGATGGGGTCTTTTACTCGGAATGTGTGTAGGAGAGGGTGAAATGGTCAGCTCCAGATCCACCACGGGTGCTACAAGAGTCTCAGGCGGTGTTTTACATCTTATGGGACTCAGTTTTAGGGGATTGGTAGGGTTTTTTGGATTGTAGGCATACGGGTATCACAGGATTTATTTTTGACCCTCGGGAAACCTCCCTTTGCAGGGGATTTTGGTCGATAAATATTTTAATTTCAGTAGATGAATTGTGTTTGGCAAAAATTAGACAGTTGTCAATAACCCTTTTAGTTGTGAACTCATATGAAATTTGGAAAAGTTGGGGGCAGCCACAGTGTTTCTACTTTGTCTTGATGCAATGCGATTGCGCTTGTGATGAACCATCCCACAAGTGTTAAGAATGCGTGGCTTCACCATTTCTGGGGACAGGCGATCAGGAACGTTGAATACAACAGTGTTTCTACCTGCTGCATTATGTTTTTGAACCTCGGCGGTGATTGAGTCTAGAAAGCGACATGCGGATATCAAGCTTTGAGAGGTAGAACAGCTTCAGCTGGAGATCTTCAAAACGAGTTTCTCTCTTCGGCTGAGGTCTATTTCTTGCTTTTGCTTTCTTGCTTCCCTCCATCCAAACTGTCTTTTTTCTCAAATTGCTCCGTGATTATGGGTGCTTATTCTACACTTACACTTGTTACCATTTTAGAGTAAGGCTAAAAGATGTGAACGGTTTTGATGCCATCGGTGAAAAGGAAAGCTATAATACTGGAGGAGATGCAGTATAACTTTTTATTTTGGAGAAGGGGAACAAGCACTATGTAGGGATAAAATGACTGTCGGCATTGTTGAGGAACAACGGAAACCAGGTTTCCTCCAAACCGGCCTTAAATTTGGCAACATTGGGGGGATAATACTTGTTCCGGCAGTTTTCACTATGAGAAGAACGTGGATCTGGTGGTTTTTAGTGATCTGGATTTAATAAACTTTAATATATCGTCTCACAGAAACGGGCTTCCTTTGACGATGAACAGTAGCAGGCTGTCCACCACAGATGCAGTTTGCAGCAATAAGTTTGCCCTTCAGGCATCTGCCCCGTAGTGAGCACAAAATCAATGACTGTAGAATCTACTCGTAGGTTAGCCAGTTCAATCCTGGATTCCCCTTGTGAAGTGCTGTTGAATATCCTGAAGCAAATTGGGGGCTGACTATGAGTCGCAAACCGCGAGTTAATCCATACTTGAACGCATTAAAAGCACGTATTTCCGGCGCGTAATTCGGCTAGGAAGCAATGGTGGGTGTTGTCAAACGGCGGGGTTCATCAAAAATCAGGAGGGTAATATGGTAAACATGAAGGTCATTATGAATATAATAACGGGATGGAGAAGAGTCAAAACCACACAGGATATCATATGAGGTGGTTGGATAATAGCAACTAACAACATTCAATAGTAAAGATAATGTTCAATATGAAACAGCGGGAAACCTGCAAGATTTTATCAAACAATTTACAGGACGAAAATATGCGAGGAATTTCAGACGGAGAGACAATGGTAGCGACACGAATGGTCACTGGACTTATCCGGCTGGGAACGGATTGTGATGCAGGGGGGGGGAGAAGAAAACCAATACGTGTAAGATTTACAATTAATCCTTAAATACACTTGCCATGAATGACCTATGTTGTCCCTGTTTAATATTGGAGATTGTGATGTGCTATGTTGGGGGGTCTGAAGGTTGGGGATTTGCTCTGAAAACCTCTTGCTCAAGCCGTTCTACCTGCCAACCTCTTCGTTAGTGAAGAAGCTGGCTTGCACCTCCAGCAAACATCGCTCTTTCCAGAGCTTATTGTCGTTGCTAACAGTCATTAGCTCTGTATACTACAAAACCACATCTTCCGTATTGCAAAACTGAGCTGCGCTTTGCCATAATCGGTTGGCCTTTCTGCGCTTCATTTGCCGTAGTATTTTTCCAAGATGAGTGTCCTTTATTTTTGCATTGTACTTTCCTACTCCCATATGAAAAGCTTTAATAATACACACCGCTGGCATGAATGCCGAGACTTTAGCTCTGCTCTCTGACGGAAACACTCCCTTCGATAGAGAAAGAGCACATACTTGAATCAACAATTTCGTTGAAAAAACCAGAAGAGGCGGTTACAGAAAGCAGTATTTTCTTAGACATTCTTAAGATGGCAATTGCTAGACAAGAGTCAGAAATTTTGAACTTCTAGGCAGTGGCTGCACTATCAGTCGCAGGCGGTCGAGCTCGAAATCGATCCAGGCGGGAACAGCCGCGGATCAAGCGTGTAGGATCTTCCAACAAAGAACTGTGGACTAGGCAAAATAAACAGTGACACTGGCAAGTGCGCCAAAAGGGTTAATCTGTTGTGATCCTTCCCCCGAGTATGGTTTTACGCGAGTATTCAATAAACAGACCTGCACATCACAATAAAGTCAGTTAGCCTGGTTAATTTTCAAGAGATGTTGCAAGATTGGTGTTATCCTAGTAAAAACGAGATCCGCAGACCATGCCGAGAGAGTAATCGCGGTCACTGTGGCACAGGATACCAAAGGGCTCAGTGGCCTTGAATTACAGACCCCTTCACTTGCGACGAGATAACAAAGCAATTTGGGACCTGCGAAACTTTATATCGTTAATAACTCAAAATTGGCTGTAAATTCAGCGATATAACTCTTCCTGCTGCCCTGCGATTACGGGTTCATTTTGTCCCTCTGGACTGGGCATACCGTGCGCAGCGATTAAAGAAATTAAGCTAAGCCCCAATCATTATACTACCATTGCTCAAACATTCACATTTCGAGAGCATCATATGAGAGGCATACTGTCGGGACAAGTATCACTGAATCCACACAATCCCGGAAACCCCTTCGTAAAGGCAAAAATAGCTTCTACAAACTAAGTGGACTGCAGCACCACAGTGGCAAAAAGCCAAAAGCGGCTCACCACCACTGCTGCGACCGTCTTTTCGGAAAGTCAGGATAACAGGCCGACCGATTGAGCCGCAGCAACCTAGCCAATGGATGACCGTGCTGGACAACACCAAACACCTCTGCCACCTCACGGGTCTAAATCCCCCCAAAACCCATGTCCTGAGGTTTTACGCCATCCGTAATCTGCCGAAATCTCATTCCCGCCAACCTCTAGATAAAATGCCTCTTGCATTCCCGCGGCAACATCTGAGCACGCGCTCAATTAGCTTTACTAGAACTCTTTAGGTTTCATCAACGTAAGACCAGAAATTGGACTGCTAATTACGGGTGATGATCAAAAGTTAGTTTCCATCACCGAAAACCAGATTACAGCTGACACGTGAATCAGAATGCGCCATCGCTAGTTTCTATGCACCCGGGCGAGACCCAAATAGAGGTGGTACCGGAAGAGTTGATGTACCACTAATATGTTTTCCTTTTTTGTAAATCTCATATGTCTTGAACTTTAAAAAATAAACGACATTTTCATGAAGTTTTTCTCCTTCGGCCTGAATGCTGCTTTCCCTTTTCACTGTATAAAACTCCCGCCTCTAATATACAGGATGGCCTGTTACTGCTGAAGTGGGAACACTGGATCAACAGGAAATCGTATAACTGTTAACCACTGGCGACTTCAACTAGCCAAGCACAGGGGTGATTGCAATGAGCGCAAATTTAGACGGCCTTTCTTTAGAAATTACCTGCCAAAGAGCACAGATTTAGGAATTGAGGGAGTTCACCAGAATTCCGGAGGGCCAGGCCCCTTCCCTCCAGGATGTAGCCATCGCAAGTGAGAACCACCAGCCTTACGTTATTCATTATCTGCTTCTACCAGGAAAAATGATCTTGCACCTATCCGCTCTTGCTCTACCACTATTTGGCCACGGATTCATAAAATATCCAAGCTTACTGGTTTCTCTAAAAAGAACAGACCTCGATGCCTTTATTACCTCCATGCGACTATTCGCAATCCACGAGTTCCCAAATATAAATACTGAGGAAATGAACGTTTGCCCGAAGAAATTCATTTCCGCCGCGAACAAAACTTTTGTCCAAGTATCCAAGTATTCAGCTGCGGGAAACCTTGTTTTTTCCGCCCAAAGATACCCAATAGACAAAATATCCTGGCCAATAGACACAAGACTACGGTTGTTTCCCAGACGAACGGGCTTTCGTTCTCACTGTGGTCAGTAGGGAACCTAATAAGGGTTATCAATACAACGGTAAAACAGGCCGTGGTTGATGACGCCCGAAAAAAGAGGGCACACTCTTTTCAGTCCATAAAGCGACTGAATTAGCTGGTTCTGCTTCCTCTGTCACTTGAAGCCTAGGTAGATCTCAGATGTGTCACCAGACTTAGTGGTTGTGGCCAATACACCTACTTCGACATTTTATTTGACGACTTTTCACCATTATCTCATCGGAGCTTTCACTAAGCTGTTTGTCTTCTGCTCTGTTTCTTCCACTAATCGGCCCAGGCGCAGCCCTAAAGTGCCCCGGATTCTCAAGCATGCGTTCCCTCAGGTGAACTGATTAACATCGTTCTCGCATTCTAAAATAAAGCGCTAGAACTCCAGCCACTCCGTTTGCTTTCTTCTTTCAGATTTGTGTTCAAATCGGCAACAACCCGTTTCATGTGAAAAGATCGATCGTATCACCAATCTACAAAATATGCGACATGCATCTACCCATCATCTATACACCAAAGTGTCCAACAGTGAGACACCTAGTGGTTTGAAATTTTATTCAGTTCGTATTCTTAGCTTTTACACACTTTGCGTGATATACTCCACAGAAAACTGCATTTTCTACTCAAAAAGATTTCAGAGATCGTTATGCATTCCAATTTTACATCCTTTCGTCTGGTTTTGTAGTTCGTTTTTCCTAATTTGGGAAGAAAATCAGCATCATGCGAAAGACTAATGCTGTAAACCTTACTTTCAGAAGAAACGGCGGAAAGCGAGCCATGCAAGCTTTAAACCACTGCCGAGTAACGCTGTCAGAAATGTTTATTGGAATGGATGAACGATAGGCAAACCTGAAACGCTGATACCAGCGGAAGCAGTCACTGCGAATTACATAAAGCCCTCCAGTCTTATCGAGCCAATGTCTAATCCCACCTTAAACAATCTTGTCGGGCTAGTCGATTCTTTGATTCAGTGTTGTCCGAATCAGTAGGCTTAACCAAGGGTTCAAAAATGCCGAAAAAATAAATATCGCAGAGCCCCATTCCCTAACGAAGTTTGAACAGACCACAAAGAGGACAGGAAACGTGGGACATTACCCTATCACGAAAATAATATTCTAATAATAATACTTCCCCGAGAGGTACCCAGTCACATGCAGATTGCATGATCGCGTCATGCAACGACAACGGTTAGAATGAAAAAGAAAAATACCGCTAACTTGTAGTGGTGAAGGAAGTTAAATAACAAAAAACGCTCCCGTTGGATCACGTATGGAAGATGAAGAAACAGTTGGTAGCGGATGGTTGTATATTGACGTCCAAGCCAGACTACTTCTCACCTTTGTGTTTCTGATGTCGCACCCAGGCCGCACGCGCTGTCACCAGTTCAGCCTCCTTAAGGGCAACCCCGGATGTAATGGCTCCTTATTCCTGCTAGGAATTTTCTAGCTAGATTTGGCGCTCGAGTACAAGGGCATTCAACCCGAACCACGTCGCTGATCGCCCAGGATACCACTACTCGGATGAATCTTCATGATTGGACAAAAACAGTTACTACTGTTGCCAAAATGGCTTGTTCGCCAATTTCAAATGCCTTATATGCACTGCCGTCTAAGATCAAAAACTGCGACAACAAAAATGACAACATAAAGGGCATTCTTGGCTAGTGGATTTAGAATATTGTTTGCTTCTTGCACAAATGTTTTCTGCTTTTTAGCCTCTATCAGTCCAGTTTGCCACCTTGACCACAGGAATGAAAAAGCAGTCCTCAGAGTTCAATATTCACCCTGCAAAATGCCTCATAAAATCTCATTATCCAAATGATTTGCTAGACATTAAATTATTCCTCCACATTTTCAGCATTTTATCGGCCCACTATTGTTGGTAAATGCTAACTAATTACCTATCTTGCATGACTAATTTCCGTTCAGCTATCATATCACGAGTGATCGCCATCACCTCAGCTTGACTCTTCTGTCTGTCCCTGAGCGCTTTTGACGTTCGCACCTCAGGCCATATTCCAACGTCCGCCAGTGAGCCGCTGTTGGGGTTCGCACGAGCCGNTGAAGAATACCAGCTGACTCAAATTTACCGGCAGTGAATCCATTCGCAAGTGTTGGCAGCAATCATTGTCTGTTGAAAATCGACCGGTAGGCCTGAGGTACATAAAGCGCGTTTGGAAACGATGATCAGGGATCACATAATCAGGCACTTCAGGGTAAAGTAATGCTAAATTAATGTATATTTCTGGATTTCTGCGAGGCACGCGCAAAGCTAGGTCAAATTCTTACGTGGATGATGCAGAGGAAACGTGAATAGTGAAAATTAGAAAGAATTTGAGGATATATGCTATTTCCGATTACTCGAGAAGCGCGATTAGGACCTGCAAACCGATACACAGTGTGCAAGGATGCGAGACAAAAATCAAAGCCGGTAAAACGTTTTTGCAAGATCATAAATGGCTTTCTAGAACTGTTCATAAGCAACGGACCGCAAGGCGTTTCTTGTTTAAGTGCATTAGATGCGCCTTCGGCTCGTGCGAACCCCAACAGCGGCTCACTGGCGGACGTTGGAATATGGCCTGAGGTGCGAACGTCAAGAGCGTTAAGTGATTCATTAAATCATCAAATGGTAGTACATACCGCCCTATCCATCAGAATCTCTTTATTTTTCTTAGATCTCCATTTGGGATTCTCACCTTACAGATCCATCTATACAAGCTGATTGTAGGGCTACATTTTGAGCATCACTTTGGGGACTGATTAACGGACTGACTGACGAGAGCTCTTTTCAGTGTGGTATTTTTAATTAATGACAGTCAAGAGCAATAATGTTCTCCCGCCATGATGGTGAACAGAGGTCTCCATTCCTGTCTGTTTTAGCAACAAACCTAATTAAAACTGGACAACATATAGATCGGTTTTGAATGACACTATTTGCCCACACCATCAAGAAAACTCTGGATACTCGTTTTACGTTTGAGGTCGTTACTTCTCAGCGCAAACTAACCTGAACTCAACACACCTCGGAGATCTATAAAAGCTTGATTAGAAGACCCTTAACCGTTTTCTTCCAGGATAGCTCAAACTACCGAAATACTTTTTGCCGACGGAAGCCATGCCAATGGGCATTCCCGCTCTTCAAACAGGATCCGCAAAACCTGGGAAGTCAAAGCGACCCTAAGTCATAAAAGACGGCTAAGAGAAAGCCGCTTCGAACTCAAGCTTTGTTTCTGACGCGAATACGCTTTGGGCAAATAATTATGGTTTTCACATGGCAAGGAAACGAATAAGACCATTTTCAGGGGCCTGCTGGCCCGAATAACCAATTCTAAGTTTTGGGAAACATTGCATCTAGCCTTGAGCGAAATAGTGTTGCTTCATTATTTCCAACGGATTACTGGTTAGACCAAGAAAATTTGGATTATTGGCCAATTTTCGGTGAAATCCCAATATTGCCCCACGCTCCCTGGATTACGAAGAAAACAGCCACCAGTGCAAAACCCAGAGGAAAATCCCGGTGCCTCTCCTAAACTGATTTCGAAGGGGGCACAACACGCAGTGCATTTGAAGAATGAACCCTCGCAAGCCAACCACGGATATAGTGAGTAATGGACTGTACCATTCAAGGGAAGTCGGGTGAGATAGCTGCCGGGGCTGTAAACTTCAAGGTAATGGCTATTATCGAAATCTAGGGGGACAAAAACCGGGGAATTGTGTTTGATTGGCCGGGTTGCATACAAACGAGGTAGAACAAGCGGCAGGTTGGCAGACGGAGCAGTCGCACGTGTGCATCAGGACGACACAGACTAAGATGCGCCGTCCACAATACACTTGGCGAACAAGCAGGCAACCCCATGCTGTTCCAGATTTCTGAATAAAGCGGCACATATTTTGATTATATGCTGTGAGTACCGAAAAATACTGAACTTTTAGTTCTGATGCGTCGCCTCTGACTAAGGTTACTTCATTAGAGCCTCCAACATTTCGAACACCAACTGGGAGAACTGAGTTGCCTCGCGGGTAACTCCAGGAAAACTAGGTCTATGAAGACTGCTTTAACATGATCTGACCCATTATGTGAAGCAGTTTATTAGGCACGAAGTAGTCCAATGCGTCTCATGACCAGTGTTGATCACCATGCAACCAAAGCGATATATGGTAGGTAACAGCCCAGAAGCCAGTCGACGAAAGTGGCCGCATGAAAATTAAGTTTGTGCTTTCCTTGCTGAATTAACCGACAGCTAGAATATATGTAAGGTGTTATAGTGGGCTGATGGTTATAGAGATGAGATGGGTTGGGGCATAGTTTGCCCGCTTGCCTAAAAAGAAAGCCTGGCTGTGTAAGAAAGGCGGCATCCGTAAGAATGGACTGATAAGGTTCACAGAGGATTGTTTCTTCCTCAGGTAAGCAATAAGAACTGGAAGGACTGAATGGGGAACGCACGAAGTGTATCTCATCCATCAGAATTGCAAAATTTACAGAGAGGCCCACAATAAAGCCCAAAACTTCAACGAAAAGAAGGGAACCTGATTGAGCCTGACTTAGCAGGGAACATCAAAACAACCCGAAGGCATACAACGGACATTTACAATCAAAGGAAAACCAAAGGCATTTCCCGCACTAAAGTGATCAAATGCGGACATAGTGCTGACGAACCCAAAGAGACGAATGTCTTACATGAAGGTTTCAAGGATAATTTCTGCCCGTGTGATAAAGACCATGTCAACCTGGGTATCGTGGGAACTGCCTGGATCTTGGGAATTCAGATTGTGACAGAGATGAGCAATTCCAGTAAGTTCAAAGCCGCCGAAACGGACGGGCTACAGCCGGTGATCAGTTGGATGGTATTGTAACTAAATGTACCCTTCATCAAGCAGTCCTTCAATGCCTTACTAAAGGAGGGAAAGGCGTTTGCAGAATGGAAGTCTGTGGCAACAGTGCGAATATAAAAGACTAGATTTAGACAAAGGACGGGAAACTGCACGCCAGTTTGTCTTACTTGCTTTTTTGTGCAAGGGCCCCGAGAGGATAATCAGAACGCATGTACGTAAGAAACTAGTGAACCACAGTGCTAGTACAGTAGCCCGACACCAATTCCTAATAGAGGTCTTCTCAGTTAAATGTCCACGCACTTCTGGGTGGGGTGACGAAACCCATAGAAGAGGATTATTGGGTTGCTGTTCAGAACATGAACTTTGTCAAAATGTTTAATTCAATTATCCATGATTGTTTGGGTCAGAGAATTGAAGCACTAGGAATAGCGGGATGTAACGCATGGCTAAATGGCGAAGGACGTTTGTCGTTGGTGTTTGGGGGTATACGACGTCCCCCACCGATATGCCAAGTGATGTTCCTCCGGAACATTCCTCAGATTCACCAATGACTTAGGAAGCAGCACTCGCAAACAACACGACCTTTTTGTTCATGTTAACGCAGCAGGTGTAGAACAACAAGGGGAAATTAAGGCATTCAAATCCCGGTCACTCAAACGGGACATTCAATTGAACCTGGCTAGTTGTCAAGAGTCAACCTCTGTGAGGGAGCAGCGAGGGAATTAAATGGTCATTTAAGCAGAGGGTTACCAAACCATGGATGAGACTTTAACTACGAACAATTTCAAACCGTCCAAACTGCGCGTAGGCGCGGCGAATATGTCCATATAAGGGTATTTTGGGGTTAGGTCAATCACATCTTGCGAAAAGCAGAAATACTGGGCCCCCGCAAGGTGCTATCACAAGACCGCACTTAGTGACGCGCCTACAAACAAATATAAACTGACCGGAAAATGGGCGGAAGTTGGACCCGTGCACAAAGGATGTAACTAAAGCGTCCAAGACCTCTGCATTTTTCCTCAGACGCCGAAGCATGCGTGATGACCTCATCGAGATATTAGAAATAGTGAAGCGTCATTCGGACAAAACTTGAGGGACTGTTTAATTTTCTACCTGACAACAGCACCGGGGTGCGGTCTGTGACAACGGGGCAACTGCACAATGCTTCATATTAAAGCCAGTTGGTCCACGAATTGAGTGCTTTCGCTACAATAATGATTGTTCACATATTTAGAGAAGCTGTGGATACCTACTCGATAGCGGCATACCTGGAGGTTGACTGGTAGATTTCGGTTCTGGTTCTGTTAATACACCTGATGCTTTGCATTTCAGAAGTGATAGGGCATAGCTGGTGTTGGGAGCTTGAAAAAACGGGCGACAACACAGCTCGAGTTGCTGGGATCCAGAATTTTTCATGTGGTTGCTTAAATAAACTGAGTCATTAAAAGCACCCAGTTCGATATCTGCTTGATTTTCAGGAATGTTTAGCATCTTTACCAGCGCGCAAACGGCGGCTTGTTAATGCGATCGCAATGGAGACCTGGGGTTTGAGCGCGATCGCCTGAATTAATCTGCCTACGTAACTTTAAAGTGCATTCTGGATCAACGTTAACGGTATTGGTGTCAGACCGGACTATCGCTGCAGCAATAGGCATGATGTATGTGTCACTTTGTATGATTTATGGCAGCAAGTTATACAGCGGTTTCGCCTCGCGGTAAAGTGGCTCTTCAAACTGAGGTATCTGTATTATTCGTATGACTTCTTTAGCTAGATGATAATAATATTCCAATAAACCATTGCTCATTTCTAGCCTTATCAGGAAGCCCATGAAGTCCATAGGCGTCTCTAGTGCAGTCGAGACACACAATGAGCCCTCGCTAAGCGACTGGCTTGAGAATCTGTACCATGAGAGTAAACATTCCAATTGTCGCATCACTATTCCCCGACAATTTCGTGGCCCCTTAGGATTATCAAGAGGGAAGGCAAAGAAAACTGGCAGTGGCACACAGACGTTCCGTTGTTCTTTACGAGCCAAATAAGGAAAACCGGTGGGTGAATACTGCTGACCTTCTGTAACAAGGGAAATACTTGGAAAAAACCCCTGAATGTGTCCTTTGCTCACTCGCCGCAATATCTCTCGTAAAAGCAAAAAGATGAAAGCGTACGCTAATTAAAAATCAGACATACTAGAAATCTTCAAAGCTGTTGTACGACAGACAAACAAAAGCCACAAACGAAGCAAAATAATTCACTAACTGTTAGGGTCTATGACCATTCCGAGGTTCTTGGGTCCCCAGATTTTATTTGTTATTAATTTTCTGACAGAATCTGTCCTTTTGTCAGTATTTCGAAATTGACGCTTTTTTGAATATTACGCGGTTGAATATTTTTATATGTCCGCGAAAAGATTCATAAAAGCCCGTTCTGTGATTGGCTAAACCACACATCGGTCAAGGCCACCCAACGAAACTATATAAAGGATAGAGCTCACTTGAATTCTGACTTGTGTCGGTGGGTCACCAATAAACGCGCGGCAATACTCTGTGTTCGTCTTCTCTCTTCTGCTAGCGGGCTGAGCTAGCTATTCGTATTTCGCGCCGCTTATTGTTCCGTGTGGCTGTTCATTCAAGGGACCAGCAGATCTGTCCCATTCGCTGTGCGACTACGGGTCTTGAGTCTTGAGCCTGAAAATTTTGTGTCTCTGTGTGTGTTCGTATCCTACTAGACCACAGGATGTGTTTGCTCCCGTGATGTCGCGCGTCGCGAGTATTTGAGTCTTGGGCTTCATTGTTTGTGCAGACCAACCAAACTCGGCAACATAAACCTAACGTTGCCTCGTTTGGGCGGCTCTCGGAAGCAACAAATCGCAGCCCGAGAATCACGACCACCAAGCAAAATTGTATACCCTGATGCAAACATTAAAGAAAAATAAACCACGCAAGAACCGTTCTTCATTGAAAACCTGCAAAAGTCCTCATTTACGGCATGTCGTGTTCCGTACACTTCAAATCCATAACACCGCAAATGCCCCAGTAATAGTAAACATTATTCGATTTGCGAGGTGTCTTCGCATGGCAAGATCAAATGGGTGGTCTCTCTATCTTCAAATTTAGTGATTGGCCCGAGCCCACTTTGGCTGCTATTTTCAACTTATAAGTTAGAGAGAGCCTGATAAATGATGTTACGCGCAACCTTCCTGAGAATATCCACTTGGACGGCATGCGGCATGGGATTAGAGGACACAGATCGTGCCAGACCGTGTACTTGTACCGCGCTGTCAGGGATGTTCTTCTGGATGCAATCTCACACTGGTCTTCTCAAAGGCCCTCGACTGGGCGGGCCATCTAAGTATATTGTCACGGCTACGGAAAACTAGGCTAGATGAAATCCTTGCCAACTGCGCAGTCGACGTTTCCAGGTCCGAGTGAACGAGTCTCCTATAGCACGAACCACTTAAGCAATTTGCCATAAAGGCCCATACTGGGCCCAAGACTATTGAACGTTGTCTTGGAATGCCTTCATCTGCATGTAGAATCCAAAGTCCTACTGTATGCAAATGAGGTGACAGTCCACGCTGGCGTTCCGTCCCCAAATTCCTCAAATTCAAAGCAGGCAAGTGCAGTTAATGCATCCAGATGGACACCGTGACAGTGACCAGAAATTCGGGGAGGTGCCCTGGAGCGAACGACGATGGATTGGGATCTGATGTCCATCTTCTTGGATGGCCTGTCACAGGCAGCTAATGGTAACATGCTAAACCGGAAGCCACGTTCAAGTTGAACGGACCCAGTTGCATTCGGGGCGGGTTCAATAATAATTCGCTTCTGAAGCTATTATAAACCCTAACCAGCTCTCATCTGTAAGTTAACTTCGGGTCCCTTCCGGCAGTCCTGAGGGGGGACAAAATTTAATCCAGGAATTTCTAAGGAAGGCCGCAAAAACGAGCACGTGGTCTCAGGAACCTGGCTTACCACGATAAACTCCAAGCTGTGAAATTCTGCAATATGTAGTACTAGAGGCCTGGAAAGGACATAATACTCCTAAGAGATATTCTAATAAGGCAGAGATATTCTAACAGACACCTATTAAAACTAGCTGCCACATCGGATTTACGCGGTCACTCAGTGAAGATTCAAAGAAAGCGTCAAGTCGCAGGGTTGTAGAACAGGCCTGTTCTTCCGAGTATCTCACCAGTGAACCTCATTACCAAGATGGACGCGAAAGGAGAAGGCAAAATACCGTTCAAAAAACGACTAGGGTAGCATACAGCTGAGAAAAACCACAATGCGCCGTTTGAAACGCCACTGAAAGCATCCGACTCAGCGCTGCACATAATACGAGGAGGCTACGATCCGATGTCGGAAATCGGTACGGTAGGGTATTTCGGCTGAATGACTTGCTGACAAGTCTTACTTTGTGTATTTGCGCGCATGCTTGCCTATGCGCTCCAGAGTGCTTCGCTCGTATATCTGGACCCAGGAGTCTGCCTCACCAACCTCCACGATTTGCCTTCGGCTTTCTCTTGACAATGGTCGATGGTTGCCGGTAGCAAGCAGCACAGGGGTAAACTGGCATCGGCGGCTTTTTTTCTCTTCTGGTATCATGGCTTCTATAATTCCCATGACGATCATATCAACCAGTCATTGCACTTGGAGCGTAGATCCTTGGCGCCCGAAGCGCTTCTCTCGAGGAGAAAGGAACAAAAGTAGAAAGCGTCGAGAAACCATGAACATCAATAGCGGAGGAAAATGATCCACGCAAGCACGAAAAATGAATAGTTAAAAAGAACGAGGATAGGGAGGAAATAAAATAGGAAAAGGAGAAAAGAACCAAACAGACAGAAAGCCGGCTTTTAACATACGAAAAAATAAAGACAGTCGGCAGACACCATACTCGGATGAGCAAGGGAGAGAAAAAGTAGCATGGACGGCTGTCATAGTTACAACACAATTACAGGCCAACAATGATTGACGAAAACATTCGTACTAAGAGTGAAAAAACGAAAATGCAGCAGAGGAGCGAAGCTGAAAAATGCAAAGAGATGTGAAAAAAGAAAAAAATGGAAAAACGGAGAAAAGGAAAAATGTCATTGGCTGCCTCCAAAGTATGCATGAATATACAGGCGCAAACCAAGTGAGCACACAGCATCCACATACTTGCAAACACCATGTACCGGATAGACCGCCCTTGGAAATTCTGCTGGTGTATAGCAGTCCGGTTTCATGTTAGGCGAGCAGCATGTGCCAGCTGTCGCGAGAGTTAAACCGTCCATCTTCCTTCCTGCCATCAGATTCCTAGCCTCTTGCTGCTAAGTCTCCGACAGTTACAGCTTGACTTCCGCAAGCATCTTCGCCTCTGCTTTGTGGTATTGTTCCGGGCAAGGCAATCCGAAGGAACTTACTTATGTATGATTTCATTAGGAGGGATACAGTTGGATAGGGTGTATTGCAGAGCGGGGCCACTGCAACGCGGGAAATGGATAACGGCTTATGGCCGGATGGCTTTGCATCCGGTATTAAAAGGAATACATTCCTTCTAGGGAATTACCCTTTCTTCAGCGAGCAGCGCACTTGGCCATTACATTCTTATTTGTCCTGAGTTCTGGACTGCTTCCCCGAACGGCTTCTTACCAGTAAATAGAACAAAGTACGTACTCCGAAGACCTGAGTTTAATACTGCGCCGTGAATCTGCAAGAGAGCGTGGGCCACTTGAAAACCAGACTCTTCAAACCTTGGTAAACCTCGTGAACTGAAGTGAATTAACCTTGAGTGAGCGTGCTGTTCCGTTAGGGATGGGAAACGTGTTCGGTATTGACGAAACGTCGACCCCATGAAACGGCCATGTTTTGCGGGCATTCAAACCGTTGGACGAAACTCATCCACCCGCGATAACTGAGACTTACCGACTATCCACCCCGCGATAATTGGTAACGGGTGGTGTTAAATGTCAGCTGTTATTGGTTTGCAACGTGGTGAAAAAGTGATGAATCAGAACGAGCGAAGCTAGGAGGATAATATTGATGTTGTTTTGTACAGAAAAATAAAGAACGTCTATTTAGCATGCCACACTCGTAAA
>LUCM01004677.1:0-13888 GCA_008360955.1 Fasciolopsis buskii | reverse complement strand
ATTAGTTTAATTCCGATAGTTTCTGAGGTGTTAGCCTCGTTATTGATTCGCGAGAGTAATATCCGTGAACAGCAGACCTAATTTCGTCTAGGTCGAAGTTCTGTCGGCCAGATATTCACTCTCGAACAGATCCTCGAAACGCGCCACGCGCACCACCGCCCTAAGATCGTATTCTTTCTAGACTTGGAAGGATCGTTTGACTCAGTGGGTCGACCAGCACTATTCAGCGCTTTCCACCGGAAGTGTATGCCAGCGGAGTTCCTAAAACTACTTATGGTCGAGTGAGTGTATATGGCGAACTACCGAGTTCATTGGAAACGACTAGCGGTATTCGAAAAGAGTGTCCCATCTATCCATTCTTGTTGAACTTCGTCATGGACGAGGTGATGGAAGATGCTTTAGGAGGTCTCCGGGATGTAGGAGTGGAACTCGGAAATGGAAGGAAGCTGTGTGAACTAGACTACACAGGTGACGTTGTGTGCCTGTTCGAGTCTGTGGACGACGGACAACGAACACTAGATGGACTCCCGAGATAAGTCGCTCGGTTTTGCACGTGCTTTACCTTTTCAAAGTGCAAAGTGCTGTTGCAGGACTGGACGACAGTACTGCCGAATTCGGTGCTGAGCGGAGAGGAACTAATGATGGTAGACCGTTTCACCTACCTTGGTAGCTGCGTGTCCAACGATGGTAGGTCGGCAGTGGAGGTTAATGCACGTATATCCAAGGCTCGAGGAGCTTACATTGGACTGAATCACTTGTGGCGTCGGCCTGACATTTCATTGAAGTTAAAAGGTCGTGTGTACTGTGCTGCAGTGCGTTCAGTTCTGTTGTGCGGTTGTGAGACGCGGATTATGCGTGTGGGAGATGTTCGTCGGTTAGAGGTTTTCGATCACCGATATCTGCATAGTATGGCTAGGATTGGATGGAGTGACCGGGTGATTAATGAGGATGTCAGGAATCTAGTATTTGGTGTCGGTTCTGAGAATACATTATCTCAGCGTGTGAAACTTCGTAGACCATGCTGGTTGGGTCGCGTGCTGCGTATGGCGAACACTCATCTACCATATCGTGCCCTATTTTGTGTTCCTCCCAACGAATGGAAGAAGTCATGTGGATGTCAACAGATGACGTGGCAACGTGGGACGAGAAAATGTACAGCGAAGTTAGGTAAAGTAGGTGTCTCACGGCTTCGTGCTTGAGGTTGGCGTCCGAAATACTCGTCAACTAGCTGGCTGGAGACACGGAAGGAAATGGCAGTGGACCGTGGTAAGTGGCCGTCGTGTTGTCTTTTTCTAGGGAATCAGAATGATTGAAAGAGTTTGTTTGTACAGTTAAACTGTGTTCCTTATGTTGCCTGCAGCGGCATATTACCTTATCCCACCTGTGTTGGTTCACTCCCTGTTCCCCTTGGATGTTCACTCTTTTTATGGGACTAATTAACCTTGGGGAAAAGGCAGTGGTTAGTGAGCCTTGCTTTGCTGTTTAACGCTGCACGATGATGATTTCTTAAGTTTTTCTGCTTTCGAAGATTTATCCTGCTCTTACCTTTCGTGAGACTGCCCGCAGAAATTGGTGTTTGGTTCGCATACGTCTGGTCACTATTTGAAATGGTTTCGTCAGTGAATTTTGCCTCGAATAATGATGATACGGTTGCCATATAGAAGCCAGGTTTACTTTTATTTCAACTTTTATACGACAGACTTCTGCAAGACACTGAGTTGGTTTCTTGAACATCTTATTGCTGTCATCTGTGCGTTTCTATTTGCGGCAGGGTCATAAAGTAAAATAAAGTTGTTTTACCAGCTGGGGACTCCAAACACCGAGTGAAGGCATGTGCGATTCATATCGGCCCTAATGGTGCTAACCCACATCTTCTGGTCACCAAGTAGACATCTCCAGTCTAAGAAAGATGCCCATAATGGGATTCTTTCTGTACATTTCGAGAACGTGGGGTAACCATTGCTGGGGATGTCTTTGGAGAAACGACGAAGGCCGTTTTGTGTTCGTGTTGTGCTAACACAAGGTAATTTCCAAGGAAACAGCTCATTGTGCACT
This sequence comes from Fasciolopsis buskii, assembly GCA_008360955.1. Lineage (NCBI taxonomy): Eukaryota > Metazoa > Platyhelminthes > Trematoda > Plagiorchiida > Fasciolidae > Fasciolopsis > Fasciolopsis buskii. The sequence continues at coordinate 11,833 of LUCM01004677.1, read as the reverse complement.
CCATTAACCATTCGATCACAACTTGACGAAGTTTGAAATCCTGTTATGGCTAGCTGTGACATCCGATGCGATGCGTTCTTTTGAGGTTCCTGGAATTCGGAAAGCTTAATTCGCATTGACAAGCTGCTTCAATTTTTTGGTCGTAGGACGGGCGCATGATAATGCACTTGCTCAGTTTTGATATCTTTGAATCCGGTCGCTCAAAGGAAAAAAGGTAGAGAAATAGTGAAAGATTAACTGCAAAAACAAAAAACTTCTAATGCCAGAAAGTCAGCAGCTGCGCAACTATAGCCACGTCACATATTATCTCCCAGCATTGCTTGAGTGGATTCCGTGAACCCCAAACCCAGTAGCTTAATTGTAACAATACAAGCCAATGTACCTGTTAAGATTTTCTTACTTTGTTCTCATGTCACCGACTGGGCAGTTCCTACGATCTTCCAACCACTCTTTGGTTCTCAGAAAGGCGGGCAGCAAGAAAATCTTTCTACGGGTATGCGCAACACATGTCCCAACCATCTTAGACAAACATTCAATACCTCCTATAAAACCCAATCGTTGGGCTCAGTAGCTAACCTCCCACGGTATACCAATATTACGAGTAAAGCCATGTTCAAACACCGAACGCCTTCGGCTATCTGCTCTCAACGGCCATGTTTCGGGACCCTAGAGCACAACCGACTTCACACCCATCCAGTGCATAGTTGGCCTCTGACCGGTAGCCAGCTATCATGCGACACCACAGATACCTCAAATTACTGAATGTCGATCGGGCATTCTGTATGCACGAAGATACTTCATCCGATATACGATCACCAAATAAGATACACTTACCAAAGTAACCAAATCTGTCAACCTCACCCGGTTGCTCCCTTGCAAGAACAAGGTTTGGTTTTGAGCTAACAGCATTTAATACTTCGGTGATACAAAACACATCAAACATACGTACACTATCATTGAGACGATCGATAAAAGCTGCAACTTACTTCGATTTTCACTCATTAGCACAACATCGTTCGCATATTCCAAGTCAGACATTTTCCTATCTGAGCAAATATCAGTGCCACATATATATATATATATATATATATATATATATTCATCACGAATCTAATATAGACACCGTGTCAAAAATACCGTGAAATAATGGTAACAGCCATGACGATGATGGTGACAGTAATCATAATCCTAATCATAATCGTAATTGGGTAAAGCAAGTTATAAAATTCGAACACATTTCTTCGGATATACCACACACGGTATTTTGTTCCTTTTGTTTGTTTCTTGTTTTCGTTATACACGAAAGGAGAAGATGAGGGTCCACTACAATGCACCAAACAACACGGACGCCACTGATTCCGGTTTCGGGCCATATCCGCCAGGGCATCCAACCAACAGTTTTCCGTACCGTTTCTTTTCCATACCGGTAGACGAAAAAGTCCTACTGCACCCAAACTGGAGGTAAACTTTTTCCAAGTCGTCGATGTCCACTGCGCCTTCGTTTCTACTCCTGTCCAACGAGTGTAAATAAAGCACAATGAGGCAGCCGCTGGATGGACATTCGCAAGACGTGACTCAGCCACCCTAGTCGACGTAAAGAAACGATTCCTTTCAGTGATGCATAGTCAAATCGAAATGTTATTTTCCGTACTTCGTCATCACTAACATGTTGTTGTTGCCATACCCGTGCGAGTGACTTAGAAACCGGTGATCGATTACGATCAGCCGGCACAAGTCTTCTCCTCGAACTGGCCAGGTTTCAAGTAGTTAAAGCAGCACTAGGAGAACATCAGGACAGTATACTGTACCTCTCAAGGGAAGCCTAACGTCGCGACGATACCATACATGTCTGATGTTTTTTACAAAGGCCAAGCAGGCCTTAGAGATGCGCAGTGAGGTCTCACCCCGTCGTTCTCACCAGCATAAGTGTAACTTCCCAGGCATACAAAGCTTTTGACTATTTCCAGACGTTCTCCACAAAGATTGAGCGCATGAGGGTCTCTCTGCCAGTCTTGGGAAAGCACTTTGCACTTGGAAAGAACAAAGTGCATGCCCTACACGGTGACTTCTGCAGTCAGGTGGTTCAAAAGGATCTTGGACAACTTGGGGGCCGTCTTCCAACAACGTGCCGTCGCTAGAATAAACCAAGTCATCAACTCTTGGACCCCGTGAAAATTCCACATCACAGTTCGCAACATTGTCGAGGACCCTGCGGAGCAGATCGCCCATCAAATTAACGAGAACCAGGGAGCTAGGGTATTCCTGTTGAACACCGCCGGAGACAGCAAAGGATGGCGAAAGTTGACCATACACTCATACTCTGCCCGCCGTACGCTGGTAAAGAGCCTGCAGAATAGAAAAGTACTTTTCGAGCATTGCTCCTCAGCATACAGGCCCTTAAGGTTGACCAGTTGACAGAATCGAAGGCGCCCCTCATATCCGAGAACACGACGATGGTTGGCTTTTGGTAAACGTGTTCAAGCAGTAGGTGCAGCGCTGAGATCTGATCCGTGCGGCCACGACCAGGGCGGAACCTAGTTTGTTCTTCACAATATTTCACGAAAAGGAAAAAGTCTATGAAGGACAATGGACACTAGGAGTTTCGAGGCGACGGAAATCAAATTGATTCCTCCGTGGTAACATTTAAAAAAATAGGAACGATCATCGATTCATCTCAATTTATGGGAACTATTTCTTCTGTCCATATTTTTGAGAAAAAGGATGTCATTGAACTCAATAAAATCAACTCTCCATCTTTAAGATGTGTGGAGGGATACTATTTGGACCGCATGCTTTGTGTGGTTTGAGAATTTGGAATTCTCTTGGAACTTCCGCTTTTCTCAGTGCACCGTCTGACATTGGCCACGGAGGAAGTGTAGAGGTGTTGGATGAAGTAGAAGCAACCGGTGACCAATCAAATTGGGACTGGAAATGTTCTGCTCGGCTGTCCATTCTCCGCAACAAATTGGTTACTGATGTTCCATCAACTTCGTTAATCATTTCACTGGCACCCGATTTTTGCAGTTCAGTAGCACGAATGAGCTGAAAAAGCTTTCTGGAGTTGCCAGAAGTGGGAACTGTTCTGACTATTAGGACTCTCGATCAGCACGCAGACTGCTCTTCAGGCGTGACCGGAGTTCCCGGCGTGCTTCGTTGTCCTGCGCCAGCGAGAATTTGTCGACTATTAAGAAGTAGCAAAAAAGAGTTCGGAAAAATCCAATTCATGTATAATTGGTGGATCGTATCACAACTGGCCATGCTAGCTTCTAGTAAGGCTTCTTCCAAGTGTTCCTAGCGTCCGTCACATGGAGTGGTGGATTCTAGTGTTTAGCCCAGCGTAGTCTGATAGGCCTCTAGCATTGGAGGGTCGTTCAGGTCGTTGGTATTTAGACGAGAATGGCTGAAGCGCTTAGAGCCCCCAAATCGCAAGCATATATTAGCGCAGACTGATGCACGATCAGCGTCAAGGTGGGCTGACCAGTAAGAGTGAAAATCTAACACGTTGTCATGCTATCGGTAAGTAGTCGCTAAATGGCCGACTTGAGACCACTTGTCCAAACTCTGTCGTTGAGCAATCGAAGTCGTGTTTACGGAAATATTTTATTGGAATTTACGACTAGCATTTGTCAGCGTTTCTTTGTGTCACTTTTCTGCACAACTTTGTCATTGGAATGACGCTGTGCTGCTAAGTGGAAGCCGAGGGAAAAACAGATTTATTCTTGGCCATATGAACGACAGTGTCAATATGCTTCAAATGTCTTTTACAAGTGCGGAGTGTGTTTGAACGTGGTTTTACTCGTAATATTGGTATAATGTGGTGGGAGGTTAGCTACTGAGCCTCACGATTGGGTTTTATAAGAGGTATTGAATGTTTGTCCAAGATGGTTGATGCATGTTTTAAGCACGCCGACCGAACGTCTGTCTCGCTGTGTGCTGTTCTGTGGTACTAGTTTTTATGGGACGATGGTCTAATGTGAGGCAGTCGATGACACTGGAAAGGCATGAAGACCTTATCCAAGCTACTACCTGGTGTCGATGCAGTTAGACTGGCAAATTGGGGCCCACGGAATCCACCCAATGTTTGGAGACACTTAATGATTTGACTAAGTGCCAAAATCTTTGGCGCTCTTGCTTTCGGTGCCTTCTTCAGTATTGTTTGTCAACCTGCTATTTTGTTGTCGATCTTTATTCCTCGTCCTTTCTTCTGTTTGAACTGATAGTATTATGAGGTGGGAACTAAGAACAGAACACGTTGACCGGCGGTGGCCAAACGGATGAGGTCGTGCCGTTTAGACGTAAAGGTCGCGGGTTCGAATCCTCCTACCGCCGGTGAACTTCCCCACTTGGCAGCCCTCTGCTGGCCGCGGCTCCCTTCCTGAAAATGGATGCTCATTGTTGTTTCATTAATAAAGGAAGTAACAGATAAAAGATAAAAGACAAAAGATAAAAAAAGATTAATGGTTGTAGAACCTGAAACCCTCACACCCCTCAGTGAGAATCAGCTGAACAGATTTGCTCGATCGACTGAGTAAAGCGCTGCTTACAGATTAACAAAGACAGCAGTCGGGATTTTGCTGAGCATGTGCCTATGTTCTATTTGTTTCAGAGTGAGAGTTTAGTCAGTTCAACCCTGACCGAGACGGAAACTGACTTCAATTTTTCGCGCATGCACCTTCCGCGGGGACTAGGTAAACGGTGGAGAGCAATACCGGCGAGCAGTTTGGATGCGATTCCTGATTTTCACGTGAATACCTGTTGCTTTCCTCGTATATCGACTCTTATCAATCATTTGGAATCTTTTTTTGGTCCAGATTTGTCCGTGGATTTTTTAACCTAGTTGATATTTTTGTTCTCGTGGCAACCTGTAAATTTGTTTACTAGTACGACTAATTTTCTATAATTCTTCACCCACCATACACTCACCTTGTTCTAATCGGCTCAGATTTTACACGGCCAATTTGCTGCCTGTCTTGGTTGACGTTTGTCAGCATGACGATGAGTCCATTTTCAAGACTTTAATTGAACATTTTCCCCGGATTGCTTCTCAACTGTTCTACCATGCAACTGAACGGGAACTTCGTGAGGTAAGAGCAGCTGAGCGGATGTGCCATCTCTTCATGATTAAGTGATTGCAAATGAGATTGTTCTGTAGGCATAATGTTAGTATCCGTAATCTTAGTTGTTGTGATTAGTAGTATCCACAGTTAGTTGCATAACGACTTTTCATATAATCTCATCTCTTCACACCGCTTTGGCGACCTGTAAAGTGGATTAATCGCCTGTCTTCTGGAGGTCCTGAGATTCGAAGCCCAGATGCGCCAATCTTTTTGGTTGTGGATGACTGTTCGTCTCGTTGTCATATCAGACCTGTTGAGATACCACATGGTTCTGTGCTATTCCAGACCTCATGAGCACGGTTGCGAATCCGGCATTAGTGCACTGGATTCCAGAAGCTATGGGCCTTGTGTGTTCTGCTGTTGCCATGCGCGAGACACGTAATAAAAAATAGTATACCTGGTTAATCTGATTATTTTACTTCACGTTCGCTTTACTGGCTCTCCTACTATGTCGGCTTCCGTTACATGCTCCCTGCACAAATGCAGTGAAATGGGACATATCTCAACGTGAGCGAACCCACCGGACAATCAGGGGAAATCGGAAACTATAAAAATAAAATCTGGAGAGCATGGAGCCAAATAAGGTTTCACTAAAATCGGGTGATAACTGACCCCTGTCGGCCATCAGAATGATTGAGGTGCTGAGTGTAGAACCCATCCTACACTTATTGATTAAAAATTAAGTTATTATCTTATGGGAATTGTAAGCCTTATATCCTCTTTTAGGTGAAAGTAAAATGTAATTAGTGGGTCTCGGATTCACAACACTACTCGGCAGGTATAAATACCTAACGTCTATTCCGTTCAACCAAACTGACTAGGCATACCTGGAATTGAAAGCTCACGGACGAATATAAGCTCGTGCTTATGAGACGGTCTTTTGACCGAGCATTAGAGTTACCCACTTTGTCCTTTGCAACTTTGTTACTTAGTTGATTATGGAAGTTGCCTCTTCCTCATGAGAGAATGGAATGGTGCCATCAGTGTTTTTTTCATATAGTAAACTGTCTGATTTCGAATATCTGGATGATGCGTTTCTAAATGAAGACCTAAGTAAGTTGCCAGTATTTATCGAACGTCTCAGTGAGAGTGTAATTATGGCTGAGATGCATTTTACATTTTCGAGGCGCAAAATGACATTATCGGATTGGGTTGGTTCAAATCCGCACCATATGTTTGTATTTTAAATCCAGTTTTGTTGTCTAGAAATCTTAAATCGGATGATATATCGTTAGGCATACAGAAAGATCGACTGGGGTTTTATCAAGTTGAAGTATCTGTGACGTGAGCGTCTCCTCCGATCGCCGATCAAAGGGCAGGTAAATCGTCCCATGTGATCTTGAAATGAGGCCGTTGTAAACATTTGCGAAAGCTAATATTGTTCGAGTACCGGTTTCTTCGTAGTATTGGTCGAATGTGCCGGGAAATCATGTACGCTGTGCAAAGGGATTAGGCGTAGGGTAATTTACCCTGGAAATCAATGTTAAGAGGAATCGAATTATTATAGTTTGTTATTGGAACTTGCTGCGTATGTCTACAGACCGTTTGCTTTGATGTGCGCCCTTTTCCAACGTAGGCAGTAGTCCGTGACATGGGGAAAATATAGGAAAATAAACAGCCGGCTGTCTTTTGAGGTATCAGTTGAATTGCCAGGTTGAGCTCATCGGAACCTCCCCCATAGGATGATCGGAAGCACTGGATGATATGGGTCAAATATCGTAGTTAGTGTGGCATTCTTGCATTCAGAATGTTTTCTCCTTTACTGGTCCTTGTATCCTCGTTCTTTGCTAATGTTCTTTAACTATTATTTGCTTTCTTCTCCTTTGAGAAAGCTTTGCTGGCAGTTAGCAGCCGAAACTGGAATCTATGAAAGCAAAGTTAATGGTTATACAATCTGGGCTGAGTAGCGACGGTGAATTTTATTGCATTGTGTGGTATATGTGGACTTTTATAATTTACAAAAGTAACTCAAATTTCTCACTAGCATCCCATTTGAATCGTTAGGAGCGTGAATGGATGATAAGTGGTCCTAAGAATCACATAGTGATTCGTCGAAGGATTTGATTATCGTCGGTCACCTAAGCAAGGTTAGCGTTGAGAAGGGCGACACAAGGCCCGAAAGTATTTCGTTTTCTCAATACTGTCACAACGAGGCTCCACCTTGACGTGGTGTGACGGCTTGCGTGCCTCCATGACCCAACGAACTATACAGGTTGGCTTATCTCAATCCGAAGATTCAATCATGGCTGGAAGGTCAATGAGTAGAGGCCTGACGAAATAGTCTCCTGTTCCTCCAAGTCCGGGGGTTGATCTGAGTTAGCAGCTCAGGCGGAAAAATGAGCGGAAGAATAACTGATCCAAGTAGGTAGGCTCCCATTCAGCTATACCCCGCTGCCTTGCAGTCAGGTCCTCGTCAGAACCAAAGGCTTTGGTTGAGAACCCTAATCGCTCTTCTGCCCAGCGACTGGAATCCCTAGCAGTATCCGTCCATCAATCCCCATGAATTACACGCCTACAAATAATTCCATACTGCATCGGTCGTCGCGCAGGATAATCAGGACCGCGCTGCCCATTGCATCGAGCGCAGGTGGGGTGGGTAGTGATAAGTATGCTACTGCCCAGAGTTCCCTCTCTTTTATTCAACCTGTCTATTCTGTCTCCAACTCAGTCTCGTCGCCCCCTCTGCCTACCCATAGTATCTCCATTGATAACACGCCCGATACTCCCAACGGTTTATCGTCAAGTAGTGTCGTAGGTGGTTTTCAGTCTGTTAGCTCACATTTTCTCAAGCCTCGTCAGCCTCTGAATCCGGGTTCCTTCATTGTGCGCACTTTAACACAGGCTGACCAACAGGCGTGTTTGACTGTGACAGTGGACTCACTTTCGATTGGTGTCTGCTGCGTGAGTGGAACACGAATTCAAGATTCGCGTAGAGTTCTGGACGGAATCGCTCCAACGGTAGCTTACTGCAATATGGTCGATCTGACTCAGATCCATGTCTCTGTGTGACGCGAACTGTGTCGGAAATTCTTACTAGACAGGAATAAATGATTGCCTGTACAAACTGGAGAAGCCTGTTTCCTTTATCTGTTCGATGAACCTGCATAATGCCCACCTAAACATGCTTCCGATGTGACAAATTTTCTAACCTGTGGATTAAAATCACCTGCTACCACTTTACTGTCAGAGCGCTTGCTCCTGCGAACAAGATTAATGACTTTGTCGTGAAACTCGCCTTCTGTGTATCGGTGCTGCAATCTGATGAGGCGTATCCCGAGATGACAAATAAGCTGGTCCGAACACTACTATGCTTCCGGTCGCCGATTGATCCCTGCAATCTCACGGCATATAAGCAACTGTTAACTGGGGTCCAGTCTAGAAGGGCTGCTTCAGAATTCTCACTTAAGACTATTCCTAAACTGCGTTGACCCACAGCTTGAGCTGCTTCGTCTCCTGAATTGTGCAGGAAATACCTTGATGAGACGTTTAGCGCAGTTAGTTGAATTACTCTGCTCGAATCCTTGGAGGACCAGGAGACTATTTCGTCAGGCCTCTACTCATTGACCTTCCAGCCATGATTGAATCTTCGGATTGAGATAAGCCAACCTGTATAGTTCGTTGGGTCATGGAGGCACGCAAGCCGTCACACCACGTCAAGGTGGAGACTCGTTGTGACAGCTTATGCGCTGTGGATGCTTAAATACATAAATTTTACCGGAACATCTCTAGTGCTAAAGGTCTTACTGTTTCTCCCCCATTGCTTCCATGTTGCGATAATGAAGTGAGATATTAACATAGCAGGCCTTATTTCCTTCGACGCAAGATGTACTTTAGCGTGAATCAAAATCCCTCTCAAATTAAGACCCCTTTTTCATAATGTGCAACGATTGATAAACCGCAGTTAACGATAATGTCTTTACTTTTGAATGAATTACTACAGCTTGTAGATACAGGTGTAGTTGTAGTCCGAATATTCAATAAAATTGGGACTTCTTTGGAACAAGTGATCTTTGCTGATGATATTCTTGAAACAAAGTCTCATAGCCTCTGAGGTTCACTACAGGGGGAAAGTGGTAGGGAAGAGGCGGGCCGGCAATCTTGCCTCCGAAACTTGGAGTGGCAAAGGACCAGATAGGATCACACTAGGTTAGGTTTGATAATGAGCCGGAGTACATCGAGTTGCCTTCTATTACTACAGATCTGAGATCCGAATTTTCGACCCTTCCGGTGACAGGAGCTTAATCCACTTGATTATTTGTATTTACTAGGGCAAGTCCTGAGATTCTCTCAAACAAGGTTACGCAATCTTCATGCTCTACCAGCGTTCCTTTTTTCATATTCGGACGAGTTTACTTTGACAACCAAGTTCACTCAAATTTAACTGGCTTTATCATAATCTACAAATAATAAGAGAAACCTAGTGCTAAATTCATATTCGTTGTTGCCTCTTTACACCTCGTTAATATGAGAACCTTAATGCCAGCAGGAAAATTTGGGAGTGTATCACACTCGGCTATACCCGTATTTGTAAACTGCTTGTGAACTCAAATTAAAACTGATTGGACCGAAATAGTAATACGCAAGGTTTTGTTTTCTTTATTTATCCTATACTAACATTCAGTAATCTGACAGGACCTTTACCGTGGCTATTGGTAAATTACTGAATGAAGAGGTTGCGGTTGAAATGGTGTCAGTGTTTGAATCCCAAGCTAATAGGTTTCCCGTCTGTTCTGACGACCGCTTGCTGTGGATACTGAGATTTAATAATTGGATTCGTACTTACGTCACATTTTTTTTTAAAGTAGAATTTTGGAATAGACGCGAATTTCTGGACGAACTGCAACAATTTCGTTGATAGTCAATTCAAATAGACTGCTGATGTACAAAATTCTCATTTAATGTCTTCCTGTTGTTTTGTTTCGGTAAAATTGATAATCTGGCTGATCTACACTTGGATGAATTTGACTGTGGTCGGGTCATTGCGGCAATAACTCATCAAACAAACGTCTTGCAAATCAGCACGGAGCTTGTCGTGCACTCAGTACACTTTTTTATGAATTATAAACTGGATCACGACCTATTCTTTGTTTTGTTACTTCATTGGGGCCTGTTTTTATTTCACAATCAGTTCTTGCGACATCAGATGCTTCGTTTGACCTCCGAGACCGCATTGATTCGACGTGCAATAGCTCAGCTCTTGGTTGTTACGTGCCAACACTCTCGGTTCTCATTGTCGTTGTTGCAGATGCTGTTGGAACGTGTATTGGGTAAGTTTTATGACCCGATGAGGTACTTTTTCATCAACTCGCCTTGTGCAGTCATTGTACTTGTTTTATGCCACGTATTTGTCACAAATGAAAGTGCGCATGTGGAACAGAGCATTCAAAGTCTACTTACTTTCTTTTTAACGATTCCTAGAATGCAATTTGCTAAGTTTGCAGTGGATAGTTTGTCTGCGGGTATAACGTTGTCCGGATTGACTTATGATGTCCAAGTCCAGTCGTTTGGTTAAAAGCTCTTAACTTCAGGCGAACAGGACAGCATGAAGATCTCCAAGTCCATTATAAGCCACTAATCAGTTACTCAGTTAGTACGCTGAGTAGCCAATTTGGGCGTTAAAATTACCGGCAACGTCCGTTGGACGTTTATCCTGGGTTAATTGAAACAAAGCCCAATATGGCTCTTCCTTGGCTTCAGGGAAGGTGTATTCGGTGGGTGGAGGTAGGATGACACATTCAAGGCCAATCTCCTGCCCCAGCCGATCGCATCGACAACGATGATGGTCTCATCCAAGTTTGTTCTTACCACAGGTTGTTTCTGACGAACATTGACCTGGCATCCTCCTGTTTCTTCAAACCGTTGGACTCAGATTAGTCACATTAATATTGGCCACCGGGAGAGTGGATCACGCGAATATAGTCGATCATTCTAGTCTACATCTGTGGACTCAGATCATGCTTTTGTTTGCCCCAGCACGAAAGCCATTTGCTCTATACAGCTGATTCCAGGTCGTTAAATGCTAACTTCACTTCCGGTCGGGGCTCTCAACCCGATTATTGTCACAACGAAGCGTCCGCGATTCGAACGAATATTAGGAACAGATCAAAGAAACCCTGCACTCAGCACCAACTGCCACGCAAAAGTCCAGGCCATATAAGCCTCGGAGTGAGTGGGCATCCCCGGCATCAGTTGTTTTGTTGGATGCTCACAGATCTGTCCCAAAGGATGCCACATGCAGCGAGCCCGGTAATGGCTTGAGATATCAACTAACCGCGAGAAATGACCAGTAGGGGTAGAGAAATATAGAGAAACAGCCGCAGTCGTTACCGACTGATCAAGAACAGTGAGCCAAGGAAACCGAGGAACCAGGTTCTTAAGGGCTGCTGTGAATGGGAAATTGTAACGATTTACAAATTTGATACGTTTTCGTAAAAAATCATAAGAATTAAACTATAACAGATAGAAAGCACAGATTACGAGGTGCACTCACAACGAGACTACACCTTGACGTGATGTGACGGCTTGGGTGCCTCCATGACCCAACGAGCTATACAGGTTGACTTATCTCAATCCGAAGATTCAATCATGGCTGGAAGGTCAATGAGTAGAGGCCTGACGAAATAGTCTCCTGGTCCTTCAGGTGGGGGTTGATCTGAGTTAGCAGCTCAGGCGGAAAAACGAGCGGAAGAATAACTGATTCAAGTAGATAGGCTCCC